>MU376024.1:0-62777 GCA_022495235.1 Xylaria curta | reverse complement strand
TTAAAATATATATATTAAACAAATTAATAAATAAATATTTATAAAATAAAAAATGTTATTTATATTAATTTAAACTTAAAAATTAATTAATTAAACATATAATTAATTAATTAATTTTATATAAAATTAAACAATATATAACTATTTTTTTTTATATAAAAAAACAAAATATTAAAAGTGCTATATATACTAAAAAAACTAAAGGGCTATAAATAAATAATAATAATAAAAAAAAAAAAGGTTATATATTTTAGTTTTATAGCTTTATAACTTTATAAACTTATAAACTATAGTTGTTTATTTAAAAAATATATAATAAAATGCTTTATTTATAAGTGCACTTTTTAGCTTAACTAAAAAGCTTGTTAAAATATAAATAAGCTAGCTATATTAAAAAGCTTATAATAAGTAAACTTGCTAATATATTTAGTAAAACTTTATAAATATAAATATTTAAAATTGCTTTATATGCTTATGTATACAAATATTTAAGCTAGAAAAATTTTAAAATAAAATAAAAAAAATAATAATACGATCATTTCACTTGCTTTAGTAAGCTTATTTATGTAAGCGCTGGTTTAATTCCATACTGCTAGACTACTCCGTTAGAATATTTAGTTATAAGAATATTGTCTAGGATTGCATGTAAAGAGGGTAACTCTAGTATAAAGCTATTATTAGTTAAATGAGGACTCTCCCCCAAGCCCTTGACACAAGTACTTGGAAGATATGATGTGTCATCAAGTATAAATAACTCCTAAACCGGCCTCGGGTAATCTTAGCATCCCTCGTACCATTTTTCTTTTCTAATCAGGTCCTGTTCCAATAGCCGACTACAGAACTCCGATACTTTATGCGTAAGAGTCAAAAAACGGTCATTGTATCTTGTTGCTATATGCTCGGTCTCATACTTAAGGACTAAGAATCTCAGTAACGATCCAGAACGATAATCATTTATATATCCAAGAGATGATGCTGAATGATACTTATTAAGTCATCATTTCGAACTGAGTTATGTGTATCATTTCTTTGATCCGTGTTGTCACCTTGATCTATATTATAGCCTTGAATCCTCTTAGCGTTTGGAAAGTAGGAGTGACAGCTCGCGCTATTGGTAACTAAAGCATAAAGGCCATCAAACCAGCAGCAAACATGGCACCAGTAAATGCGCTCTCCCGAGCCGCACCATTGGTGTCGCTGGGGGTGGGGGAGCTTGAAGTCGCAGAGCCAGTGGTAGATGACTCGGAAGCAGGAGTTGCAGATGACTCGGAGGCAGCAGTAGAAGAAACAGATGAGGCAGATGGAGAGGCGGAAGGGCGATATGGCGCAGTGAAGATGGAAGTACTAGTGCTGGTGCCCGAGGTAGAAGTCGAAGCAGACGACGCGCTATTAACATCGATGGTGAAGGAGGTGTCGCCATTATACGACTGCACCGTGTGATCGCTGGACGTCGAGATTGCCAGTTCCGTAACAGAGATGGTGTGGGATCCCGTCAGCCGTCCGTTGTTCGAACCAACTGTCAAAACCAATCCGCCATCGTCCAACTTGGCGACCGAGATGGTGTACGTTCCGCACTGGGTCTTGCTGACGGCGGGCAGGTCGCCGGTGTCGCTCGTCCCCGTCGCGTCACAGCTTACTTTGAATTCGGGGTTGTCGCTCGTAACTATGCTGATCCCATAACTATATTATGCCAACTGTCAGTGTCCAAGTAGTCATGACATTATATGATAAGCTGTATGGGGTAGGGGGACGTACAAACAGTAGGTGCTGTCAACCTTGCAGGCTGCTGAGAAATCGCTGATCTCATACTTCAGGTCGGTGGTTTGGCGGGCATCGATGTTGACTGCCGAAGCCAACAGGGGCAGGAGGGCGGCGGCAGCTGTGTACTTCATCTTATTATTATTATCTTATTGCATTAACGAGCGACGAGGTTGGGCGCAAACGAGTGTAGTGAATTTTAGTTAGTAGCGACGGAAATAATTTAAAAAGTAGAGCGAGGGCATCGTGACATTTTATTAAATACGGAGCTGGCCGTCTCTCGGCCAAAACGTGCCATCCAAGCCAGGAACGTGATCGCCCATCCACGTGAATCCATCCATCTCAGCGGCGCGGTCGGGAATCGGCACTAATAGCGTTAGTAACATCGACCCATCGCAACATACCTAACCCTGCAAATTGCTGTTGCTTCAAGGGTCTACTTTGATTGGTACATGAACGCACATGAACCAGAAACTAGAGCCAAGAATGGATCAGGTCCGCTTTCTGTGGCGTTTAACAGAGCAGCCCAAAGCAAAACAGAAACCGTCGCACCCGAGGCACCGCCACAACCAGTCAGCATAACAACTCCGTACCAATATTGCATATTAAAAATAATCATATTACCTGTCCTATGCATCGACAAAATGCTTATTTGTTGACTTCATAACTTGACAAAGAAGAACGTGAATTGAAGATAGTACTATCCCCTCTGTCTGTTGATACATGTTTTATGGCGAGTCTTCATCCCGACTATGCCACGGCACGCGTAGTGATATGTCACTGCGCCAGACTCTAGATAGTTGTCGTACCGAGTTTACTCAGATGAAGGCCGCGTATAGAAAGTCGGTCTTTATCTAACAAGGCTCGCTTCACATTCCATGGCTTGGGTTCTCATCGATGACCAGAAAGTCGAAATTAGACTTTTTAGCGAGTTACTCTTTTACTTCACGTTAACAGGGTTCCCTGCGGCGCAGAGATTTTAGAAGTATCTTTCTGGTTTAATATTCGTGTTTTCCTTTAGATCATTATTGTTAAAGCGTTAAACCTATTACACATTGACGGGTGCCTCTGGGTTGGTTCGTGTGACAGGAAAACTTAGGTATGGGAATGCAACTACCCGTCTATCAGGGGCAGGTTGGCGACATAATGTGATTAATCTGCAAGGTGGCGTTTTGTACATTCAGCTACCAGTGCCTATTATGAATTATCATAATTGTTATTGTCGTCTTTGTCCAAGCCTCCGAATGCTACTGAGAAATACGATAATAGCGATACGGACTTGAATATTTGTGTATTTAAACCTAGATCGTCGCCTGGGCTCGAAGAAAGGACTTAGAACTGTATAACCTCCTTGACGCCTAAGAAGATTATTGCAATACTGAATACCCTTCCAAGCCCTAATACTTAGTACATTAGCTGTTGTGACACTTCCCCTCAGATTAGGTCACTCCGACCGAATCAGAGCAAAGTTGAGCACTCCCCGCTCCATCTTCGCTTGTAACTTCGCTTCAAAATTTCTTGGGATAACCCTTTTTCTTCCTAAATTCCCTTTGCTTTCACTTTGACCCTTTACAGTTGTGCATTCGCTATCCGCTCTTATCAATTTCAGAAATGTCCGACGATGGAAGCGCAGGAAGCGCGTCTGATCGCTTCATACCGTGCAAAACCAACCTGAGTCTAGGATTCCGGGTTGAGTGTCATCTTAGCAGCACCTTCAGAGGCCCCCCTGGATCCATGATACCTCGCAATCCAGAGCGCGGCCTGGATAATGACGCCTTCAAGGATCACTTCGACTGGCATTGTCGCAGACGGGGACCCTTTATCTCCTTTTTTAGCGAATGGGACCGAGCACTGCGTTGGAGAGGGACGCTGATAAATCTCGGGTATCGAGATATTGTGGTAATAGCTGTGTGGCTAGATGATTTGGAGGTTTTCAACGCCAGTGACGTAGCCCGTGGTCTGCGCTGTTCAAAGTCCTGGTACGAGAACGAATACCTCCTTTATGGTGCAATTCATGCCGAAGAACACCGGATTCTGGCGATGTTCCGTGGCGATGGTGACCCAAAGCGCGTGAAGCTGTCTTTTAAAGACTCAGAGTTTGAAGTTGAACTACCTGGAGATTTCATTCGCTCCCTAGGTGGATTACCGGCAAACCCTAATGACATAACGGAGGCCATAAAGCGTGAAGTTTATTCTCGCACCGGAGATAAAACCGACTTCAAATTCGAATATCTTTTGTCATCTATCTGTGGCTTAATATGATCAGCCATATGTTAGATAATCCTAGAAAGCACGACAAAGTAAAGAGTTTCACTGCGACTACAATTCCGGGAGACTATCCTTTACTTGTACTATGATGGGGTACTTGTAGACCCAGAGATGATCTACTGAAGTAGTGCGGGTGAAAATTGCTTACATAAAACACGTACAAGGGGTCAGGGGGTCAGGGGTCTTTGTGTGTTATTATTATTGTACGAACATGGGCACCTACATCTTCGAATTTTTCGGCACTACACCACTCAGTCTATTATTATATTTATCGTTATCTTTTCTTCGAAATTAATTAGTCATCTACTGCTTTATGTGATCGCGCGACTCCCCGTTGATTTTGCTGGTTTTCGCCAGTCTGGGATGCGTACTATCTAGATTACATTTTTGGCTGGGGAGCACGCGACGTGGATCACACCAAGTGTCAAAAGAAGTGATAGTAAATCGAGTTATCCCCACCATCAGAGACATAATAACATTTTCCTGCCCGCTTGGACCAATATCCCTTGTGAATAAGTCATATGACCGTGCCTGATAAGTGAAAACACCAACACCATTTTAGGCCCCGAACAGTATAGTGGATCTTTGATTCCGGAAAAGAGAGATCTATAACAGAACGAATCATCGCACATATCTAACCCTTCATAGCCTTAGTCATTAATGGCAAACTATGGCTTTTTATTTACCCGTCATCTAGCACAAGGGAATTTTGATCTCTAAACCTTTCCCAATCTTACGGCCGGGTTTCTCTGCACAGAGCTCAAATCCACCCTATGACCCAGCAAGTCGCGAATATTGTTAATACCATACCGGATCATAGTAGGACGTTCTAGCGACAGTCCCCAACCATACACACGCATGTCCTTACTATCAAAAAGTAATCAGTTAGTTCTAATCTTCCTTGAAAGACAGCGGAAGCTTATGGACTAGGCTAGAGGAGGGAATCAAATGCTTGTGACATTGTACTTACGGCAAACCCATTGCCTCAAGCATTTCGGGTCGGAACATTCCACTGTTTCCTATCTCGACAATTTTGCCGAGGCCGGGATCTAGGGTCAGAGCATTAGCCTTCCGAAAAGTAAAACCAAAGAGATAGTTCTTCTGATGCTCGCATCAAAGCGCCACCAGATACGGCAGGTATGCCAGAATACTAAGAGATAACATACGATATGCGAAAATCTCCATGCTTGGTTCGGTATCTAGATGCAAATAATCAGTGCGCATTCCGAGTATGAGGTGCGGACAATACATACAAGGGTTGTATGCCGGTTTATACTGGAGGCCGCTAATGCCCATCTTGCCGAAGAAAAGGTCCATGAACTATAACGATCAGTTTTGGTACTAATCACAGGCTAGTAATGGACGAACCGCCATAAGACCTCCTAGTGTTAAATCATAATCGGCGATTATACCCTCAACTTGGTGGAACTCTGCGAGATGAGTGTTGTCGACGGTTTCGTTGCGGAAGACACGGTCAATCGAGAAATAACGGGCAGGGGGAGGGCGATCATCGGGTCCCTTGGTGGCTGCCAGTTTGTGCAGTATACTGGCGCTCACCGAAGTTGTGTGAGTTCGCAGGACCAACCGCAGCGCCTCATCCTTGGACCATGGGTACCGGTACCCAATTGAGCCATACTTGCCGTCCTGGCATTTATCAGCATCCAGGGTAAGAATGAATTACGGCTTCCAGACTCACTTGATGTACAGCTTTCACGTCATCCCAGTGTGTGCGATCAGATGGCATGCCAGCGGTCATTGGGTCAGAGGTATAGAACTATGGGACCTTGGTTAGTACGATCGACCCAGGAGTAAGAAGGAAAGTGACTTACCGTGTCTTGTAAGTCACGGGCAGGGTGTTGCTGTGGTACGAAAAGGGCGTCAAAATTCCAGAAGCAAGACTCGACAAAGCTATAAAGCCAGTAAGAACCTGTATATCTCTAGCGGGTAACCATGGGCCAAATACTTGTCTGTAGGCATCTCCTCGAAACCCAATTCGAAGAAAATGTTCCTAATCTCAGCTCGCACTTTATTCAGTGGATGTAATGCACCTGATCGTTGATCGGCTCCTAATGCCTGGAAATTGTAAGGCTTGAAGGTGGCCGTCTTCCACGAATTATTCGCTAGCATTTCAGCCGTCAGGTCAGTGGCTTCTTCGGGTATCTCGAGGGCAAATTCGGATCCCTTGTTAATCTTGAAGTCGATCACTTTCTGAACTCGGACGAGCTTGCGTTTCTTAAGGTCAGCAAGGGCTTTCGGGTCGGCGACGGTTCGGCTCGTCTGGATAGATAGTAACTGCTCTCTGGCGGCATCGTGAATGGAGTCGGCTACAGCCTTCAGTTTGCCCTCTGGAAATCGAGTGTCAGTAATATGGCCACGAGCGGTCATGTCTCATCTACTACCTTTGGTTTTGGTGATCCATTTGTCCCTGAAGGCTTTGCCCTGGCCAAGCTTGGAGATGTTCTTGTCGCCGATGGTCTTTTCCAACTCCTGGATTGTGAGCCCGTCGACAGCAGCCCGCAACGCCTCGAAGACTCGGGCCTCGTGGCTTCCATGAGTAGCAATCAACTCGCCTTCAGCTTCTAAATAGACTTCTTCGCGCTGAATGGTCTCATACTCAACCATAGACCGCGAAGCTAGCCTGTCGAGCGCTGCTTTCAAATCGGTGTAGTTGGAATCGGGGAAGCTTTCGGCGGATAGGAGAGGTGCCGCCTTATCCAGCGCATGGAGGATTTGAGAAGCCAGGTCGCTTCTCTCTGCCGCGGGAGTCGCCATGGTTGATGTTTCCGCTGCTATGAGTCAGAAATGTGTGAATATTCGTGATACGTAGTTAGGTAGTTAGGTACTTTGGAGGGGCCAAAGCCTAGCCCCGCCATGCCGATAAGATAGACGGATGTTACGTACCTACCTAGGTAGGTCTACCGCTGATCACCTACCTAGATAGGTTAATACCTCGCATCCTTTTATCTATCCGAAAAATCAACTAGGTTAGCCACTACTCCGTGCCCTAAACAGAATGCCGGCGGCCCAGAACTACCTAGCTGCCGCATTACGGAGGTCTTCATGCCGAATCTTCAACTTCGCGCTCGGGACGCGCTTCATCGGTGACCTTTTTCTATGCATTCTCATATTTTTTGTTTCTCGTCTCCTGGCTCTTGAAGAGTTAAGCTCATAAATTAAATCACTACGAGCTTATTACAATTGTTTAAAGGTGAAACAGCTGAGTTAGGAATGAAACCGGACGACCGTAAATGAGCATTAAATTACATGACCTATACGGTGAAGGAAATTGTTTCTGTGTTGTATGACAAGTTTCCAATATCACACAGGACGGAAGAGTGGGTATACCAAGGTGAAAGAAGCTCTACTATATTGAGATAGGGGCCGAGGTTGTTACAGGCACTCCAAGCACGGCTTGATGAAGATGCTCTATCTCTTTACGGCCACAAAGAGTGTAGTGTACGAGCTTGGTCTAGTATGACCTATTTAGTTCGTCTTTTCCTTATTGAGGGTGAAGAAATGGAAGTGAACAGGAAGTCATCCGGCCCGAATTGCTCTTTTGCTACATATTTCATCATTTTAGACTCCTCTGAATCCACGGTAATAGCTACGTTACCTTCGAAACCCTTCGTTCATTTGAGTAACAGTATATAGTTTTAGAAGTGTAAGGGCATACATACGTCATTCACTGAAGCCTGGATGGTCCCTCTTAAGGTTCGTTGACGCATTGGTTATCTTTTCCGTCACATTCTTTGTTTTACATGAAATCATGAAGTTGTCGTTAATGCTGTACAACAGAGAGCCTGATACAATAACATGCTATCAAAATAGGAAAACGCAAGTGGCAAAAACACGTGCTTGCTTACTATTTCTGAGTCAAATACTTTTGAAGCACGAGATAGAAGGATGCTAGAAAGGACAGGAACGTTGGCGATAGGATCATTAAACTCTAAAATGGCCCTCTAACTGTTGTTGTCGCGGCATTCTATAGTCCGTTGTTCCTTCATAGCTTCGTAGTTAAGTTAGTCAGCTGATTTTTGTTAGTCCCAGATGCCGCCATTATAGCGCGGACCACAAAGGTATACTAGTGCTGTCAACCGAAATAATTAGTGTTGTCGGCCCTGTCGGCTTTCTAAACTGAGCAATGCCACGCTAACTAACGTAGGTACAATTCTTAATCTGCATATGACGACACGTGGCGCTGTATTGCTATACTAATTGCCGAGATGTGGCTGGTCTCTTTCGCTCTTATATGAACAAGACCTTGAATGAACATATCGGATGCTCCGGACTTTCGTCGTAACGTGTTGTGAAGCTTTTTCGTAATTTCAAACCATAGTATAAGTCGCGACAACTACACCGATCAATTATTATGTGCCGCTCTGAAGTGCCAAGGATCATGTGAAGAGCCTTGTCGCGTGGGTCGTAGATCTAGTTGGGGACCCCGTTTCCGGGGTCTTCAGGTTTCTAGACCTGAAAGCTTTGCCGATCAAGGCAAGGAACTCGTTGGATGTGACCAGTGCCGCAACAGGGTTAACAACGGCCTTGGCATAGGAAATGTTCGATTTAAGTGGTTGTAACTGGTTTTTACTGCCATAATACGGACTATAAGGCGCAGTGTTCTGATAAGGTCTTACATGCCCGGTGACCCTGGGAACCTGACCTCCGTCCGACGAATTACGTCTTGCCGTCAGCAATTCGACCTTCTTCAATCGGCATCTTAACTCCAAGATGATGCGCTAGACGGGCCTACCCAGCCTGATGGTTACTGCCCGGTTGCATTAGAGGATCACGTTTAGGACTACGCCATGAAACAAGACAACATCCTGCGAACAAAAATACCACGATGGGCAAGTCGACGCTAAGTTGCTCTGTTCTGTTAGGCTTTGGCACATTCAAGTCCCTCGGGAGTGGTCATGAAGAGATATAAAAGGTCACAAGGATGCAACGAACGTCAGCATCACAATGACATAGCCTTGGGATTCAGAGCAGCAGAAGTGCCAAGGAGGCAACGACTTGGTTATATAAAGCTTACGACTTTGGCTCTGTTAAGATCGGCATCAGCAACATAATCCCCCACAGATTCTAGTTGTCCTTGATCATCATCGACAACATGCTATCCAAATTCTTTTCTTCCGCTTCCGGCCTCTTCAGCCGGCCGTCCGTGGCTCGCAGATTTTTAGTTGAAACCTTGTTGGCGAGTCAAGTCGTTCAACAAAGCAATCCAAACGTCATCGATCCAGCCGGCGTGTACATCCGCGCCACTGCCGTGAATGGCGGCCTCATCGCTGGCTACGCAGCACAAGATGGGACTCAGCATGTCTTGAGAACGGCGAAGTCCACTAACGGCGGCGTATCGTGGTTTCACCAAGGCGAAGTTTACCGGGCAGACTCGACCAACTTCGACATAGACAATGCCTTTCCATTATCGTTACCAAGTGGTCGTATTCTATTCGCTTACAGAAATCACGACCGCCCCAATGGACAATACACCTTCTATCGGATCACCATCTCTTACTCCGATGACGGCGGTGTAACCTTTCAGTATCTATCTACCGTGGCTCAGCGTGCAGCCTCTGGCTTCAATGGGCTCTGGGAACCTTTCCTACGTATAGCTAGAGATGGCTCCTTGCAATGCTACTACTCAGCCGAGAATGCCAGCGACGATCAAGATGGCTTCATGCAACAATCAACAGACGGAGGTTATACTGTGAGTAGTTGCTGAACATTACTTATTACCTCTTGAATGTTTCTTTCTCCTGGGTCAGAGGTTGTGATGAGAGTTGCAATATGCGCCTTGGGCTGCAGCGTTATTGTGTTGGATCTACAACTAATAGTCAAATCGCTAATATTCAATATCACAGTGGTCAAGCCCCATCACTGTCTCGGGTTCTGGCGTAACTTCCAGGGACGGAATGATCGGCGTTGCTCCCATCGACGGAAATGGAAATCTCATGTAAGTCCTACATCAAACCGAGATGGTGTATCAGAGTATAGAACATACTAACATAATTCCAATAGAGCTGTATTTGAGAACACTGAAAGTGGCCGCTTCTCCATTGATTCTGTGCTATCTCACGATGATGGAAGAAGCTGGGGCCAGCGCGCGAGGGTATACACAGCGTCAAACAACGGCGAAGCAATTGCGCCGCAGGTAATCAATGTTGGAGGCACGCTTGTGGCTTCATTCAATACAGATGAGAGCATCGGAGCCACTGGTGCTATCAACGGCCAGATGAAAGTTGTTACGAGCACAAACGGTGGGCAAACATGGGGACCAAGCACAGTAACAGGTCAGGCCGCCTCACATTGGCCAGGGCTGTTCACCCTGGACTCTTCACGTTTTCTGGCTTTGTACTCAAAGGATGGCCTTGGAGCTGTTAGTCAAACCTATGGGCTTCAGTAGAAATCGCCGGAAGTTCTACAGCTTTAGGGGATATGTTTTTGGCCTTTCACTTGTATATATTTCTATATAGATGCCAACATCTATGATGCATATTGAACACCTGGTACAAAAGTCTCTATCGACTCATTATGGCAATATGGCCGTCCATCGTCGTAGCTGGTCTTCAGTACTCTCTTTCGTTCGAAGCCTCTCTTATTTCGTTGATAAGTAACTTGCATCTTAAAGGTAGTAATATGAACAGTAAAATGATTAGATTGATAGAATTTCTGCATTGCTGGTTTGGACATATTGCTGCGCCCGTATTTGACACTTTATTTTCCCGTCAAGTGTGCACGTCTCTATGTCCATTGATTATCCTTCCTTTCATCAATATTAGTCGCTGTAAGGACATAGTATAACACAGATATTCAACATGTCCATAGACAAGAAGGAAGTGATCCATCCCTCACTATCACAATCGATAGGAGCGTATAGCTACCAATGAGCGGCTAGATTTCATGACATCTTATGAGTGCGGTGAGGCGTATTAAAGTTCGTTCTGTCTCAAGGTTGAGCGCAGACAGCTAGAAAAATGTCTGCTGTCACACGCCCCTAGACAGCTTCGTGGATAGAATCATATGTTGATAGGCAGAGAAAGGAGAGATCCTTCAAGCAAGGACTTGTTGTGGATACTAATATTCTTCGAAGCCCTTGAACACAGACCCTTGTTGTATTTGCATTGGGAGATCTTCAGCTTCTCTGTAGAAGCGTCCCCACTGAAAAATGTTGGAGGAAAGGTTCACTGTACGCAGCGTTCCGCACAGAAAGTGACGTATGCAAAACATGACAAGACAACTATTCAGTGTTACTTGCAATAGAAAAACAAAAGTCCTCAATTTTCCAGATACTTAAAAATCATTTGTAAATAGTACTTTTTTTATTGTTGATTAATAACGTTTAGCTGCCTGTTCAAACATGCTTCAACCCCCATGCTTGTATGAAAGCCTTGGCAGGTGACTTATGCAACCGACATTGTTAATCACCAACAATTGTCGGCTGCAGGCACCGAAAGCTCCCTTGTATTCTTGGATAGCAAGGCGATTGACATGCAGTCACCGTGAGGGGTAGCCATAGGCACTGTCCATCGTACCTTCCCACACTATCATTTATATGTAAAATGCCCACCTTCCCAAGGATTCAAGGCATATCACCCTTCCTTTTCATCCACGTCGTTTGAAAGTATGCTCCTTACATTCTTCGAGTTCCCTTTCTAGATTACTTTCTCCAGAGTTGACAATATCATGAGTGCTACTAAGCGAGATCACAGTTCTGACGCCAGCGAAAGTCGTGCGACATGCGCTAAAGTAGTCAAGACTTCTCGCACACATGATAGCGCAGCCGGTGGGAGATTATCAGCACAACAGCACAGTGAGGATGTCCGAATTACCGTTGGAATTCTTTCTCAATATGGCGAAAAAGAAGACAACAATGGTCCCGGGGGGGACACGTCAGATGAAGACAGTGATATCTCTATACCAATATCCGATAGGGAGCCGAATCTGATGAAGCATATCAATGGCTTCGCACATGTGGGCAAGAATTGGGTTGCTGGCTGCAACGCTAAGTTGCTCAGACGCGGACCTATGAGAACTGACTTCTGGGACAAGATGGACGATCTATCTGAAGAAACTTCTGTCCTCTCATTTGAGCTCTTTGACAGGTACGGCCGCTTGAACCGTGAATACTGCGAACATGATATTAGGAAAGGATCTGGTGTCTGGGACAAGGAGCTTGATCGCGGCGACATTTTACTGATCGAATACATTCACATTCAACCTCATTTGCGTCGCCAGGGGGTCGGAACTAAGCTCGTCAGCGCAGTATTGGATAAGGCGCGACACATGTCAGAGCGCTTTTTTGCCTTCGCCAGCCCGATGCATCTCACTCGAGACTTGGACTCTGATGACGAGAAACTAGGTTCGAGCACCGTCCGCGAGCAATCCAAAGAGTTTTATCACTTCTTTCGATCGCTGGGTTTCAGAAGAGTAGGGACATCAGGATGGCTAGCATTTACTGATAACGATAGTCATCCTTCACGACATTTGGATAAAGCGCAAGATTGGGATGATCCAGAACGGTCAAAAAAGGAGCAAACAGTCCCTGAACCGATACGTACGATCTTGAGCTCCTTGTCTGATCCCTCAACCTCCGGGGTTGAATGCGTTTATCAAATGGAGCAGGTGCTTGCTGTCGAGGAAGATGCACCATTATGGTTGTACGTTAACGAAGTAGGCGAAACCATTCTTCACGTGGCCGCCATAGGCAGGAAAGCAGAACCGATTTCATACATCATGTCCAAACATCCCCGATTGGCAGAAAAACGTAACGCCGATGGCTACACGCCCCTTGAAGCACTACAGAGCAGCCTTGAGCTACAGAGAACAAGGCCACCCAGAGCAAAGGCTTCAGATAGTTTTATAGGTTTCCGCCAATCAGACATTGCGTGCCTCGCAGCTCTAACAGGCACAGAAATATTTGATCTTGACAAGCTCTCAGACCGGGACATATGGGCAGTCTCATCGGCAACAGATGAAATGGCTAGTAGAGTCCGCGAAGTTAATTTGATCCGCAACACACTGCGACTAAAGTACGGCTGCACCTGCGGACAGTGCATTGGTGGATTACTAAGTCCCAGGATGCATCTCGCACTACTCTGTCAGGCCGAGTATCAGCATGACATTTTGGACGACTATCCCGGCAGCGATTGCAGCGGTCACGATTGGGTCAAGCTCAACGATGATGTCTTAGGTTATCTCCCCAGGGCAGTTCAGCAAAACCTCACAACCAACAAATCCATGAGAGAGGGGTTTATCAATATGTGTGGCCACATCGCTTCTTGCCTCAGGAAGAATCGGCTACCCAATACGGAGACAATTCTTGACTTCTATCGAGAAGAAGTGAGCGAATGGCCGCCGGTAACAAGAAACTATCTTCAACGAGGCGGTACTGTGGCGGCTGTTGCCATGATGCTTTTTGACATGGCTATTAACTGGGACGAATGGGCTGGTGATGGGATATTGATGGAGACTGAAGAAGATAGGGTAAACAAGCTACCTACCTGCCGCAATGACCACGAGTTTATTTTCGTAAGAAATATGTGCGGATACGAGGGCGATAGAGTGGTTGTGGATTGGCAAAGCATGTAGGCTATGCAATGAAGTAAGGATGCCTAGTACTTATTGTAGCGGCTTTTAATAAGGGGATAGCTGTCATATGTAAAATAAATTGTTCTACAGATCTGCCTGCTCGATAACGTATTGTACACCCTATATAGTATGTTCTGAAGTGTTATATAAAGGGCCAGGGGCAAGACACCTACTTCAGAAAGTAATCCTCGATTCATACTAAGCCTGCCGCGGAGATGTGGGCCTATATATCGTTATTGCCAACTTGGCGATAATGGCGTCGTTTTTCTGTCACAGAGAGAACTTAAGATTCTTTCCTTCAAAGTTCACTTTCACCATACAAGGGCTCTTCCACATAGACACGACAGGATAGCATTTTCTGCGTATCATAGCAGTTTTTATCCTCCCTGGATTAGAATATCAATTAGCACGGGAGAATAAATTGACGGGACGGTTATCAGAGAAGGTACTTACCAACGCATTCGCCATTCTTCGTATAGTAGACGCACCCTTGATCCCAATCAATTCCGCAACCGACCGTATCTCCTACTTCGAAAGGCCTCTGTGTAGAATCCGTGTGGGCCAATTCGAAATCGTGCATCAAACCATCGTCACCGTGATAGCCGGTTGATGGTGCCATGGTCGGCCACCCAGGAAAGCCGTCACTCATGTCAACGAACTCTCCGCAGAGCCCGATGCCGACTTTAGGGACTACTTTATTCGCTCGACCCCTGAGCAGAATCTCGGCCTCGAAATAAAAGCTAACACCGCTGCATTCTCGAGGGGGAAATGGGCGATCACCCCGGACACTCGCTATTGAACGAATTCCTGCGAGGGGTACGTCGATGTTAGTCAATCATTAACTGCGAAGCATCATTTTCTCAGAAATACTCAATTCAACTGCAAAATGCAATGGTATTCGTAACACTTACCATAATAATGGATAATATTATCCTCCAGTTCCAACAAACCTTCGTCTTGTCGGTGCTCCCGACTCAGCGACCAGTGGCCGGGAACAATGAGTCTTGTAGGTCCTTGGCGCATTGTATCGCCGTCGTACTCTGCAGTAAGGTCATCATTCGCAAGGGTTTGAAAATTCTGAAGGGTGAAATGATGAATAGTCCATCCGTCTTGGTCGGTAGCTGCGCGTTCAATGAACTTCGAATTCCAGCGATCAATGTTGCTCGACAGGTCGGGTCTGCTTTTTTCAAAGCTTAGCCTTAGCGCCTGGAACAGGCTCCGCTGGCCATGGAATTCGCCATCGAGCTTCTCTATGCAAGCATTGAAGAAAGAGTGAGACCTGTCGCTGGTATATGCACGTTGGAAAGCGGAAAGCTGCCCGAGTTGGTGACGAAATGGGTTGGCACCCAACCTCAAAAATTCTTCGGCGTCATCATAATTGCCGTCGTTTAGACAATAATCGAGCACAGTGAAAGTATCATTGTCGAGCTGAAAGATTCGTTTGTCATCTTCGGCTATGATATAAGCCGCGTCTCGGTTTATCTTCAAAGCCGCCATGAACGCTCCAACTTTGTCGTCTATAGTCCACTGCCATATTTCAAGCAAATATTCGACCTTTTGCTTGCTTTCGGGGCCGGTAGCAGCTATCGCTAGACAACTAGCCCTGTCATGTTCGGAAATTTTGGCCCCCTGATCAATGAAGAGTTTTGCCACATAATATGATCCAGAAGCTAGAGCCCGATGCAATGGCGTCTGTCCGTCGTCATTCTTCTCATCGATGCTGTAGCCGTTTTTGGTATAATACTCAATCACCGTCTCGATGAGTAGCTTAAAGTCCGGAGCTAATAGCGCCACATAGTGTAGAGGTGTGTTGCCATCGTTATCTTCAGCGTCGACGATAGCACCGTATTCGAGGAGCTGTTTTACCTTTGCTACTCTGGACTCGTCCGTGCCATACATCACAGCTTTATGTAATGGTGTTTCGCCCGTGCTCGCTGCTACAGCGGGACTTGCTCCAGCTTTGAGAAGTAGTTGGCTGAAAACAGGATTGGGATTTTGAACTGCCAAATGCAGCGCCGTTTGTCCATCTTGGTCGGAAATTTCGACGTCGGCTTTCCACTGAAGTAGAAGATTTGTGCTCTCTGGATTTTCCCAGTATACTGCGCACATAAGTGCACTCCATCCTCTCTGGTCAACATGGTCAATTTCCGCTCCGTGAGACAGCAGCTCCTCTACCACCGTCGCGCAATCAGCTCCAGCATGTAAAGGAGCGGAACCATCTTGGTTACGAATGTTGGGATCCGCATTGGCGTTGAGGAGGCATCTGACTATATCGATATTGCCGCGCCAGGCAGCTACTGACAGAGCCGTCTCTCCTATGAAGTCGATAGCATCCAAGTCTGCATGGTACTCCAATAGTTTACTGGCCACAGTATCATTCCCTGACTCTGAGGCGTAATGTAAGGGCGTCCTCCCCCCTTTCGTACGGCCGTTTACTTCAACGTCATGAGAAGCTTTGAATAGTTCGTCCACGATCTCGGCATGGCCCATCCTAGCCGCGATGTGCAGGGTGGAAACGTCGTCGAGGGCTCTGGCGGCTGCCAGGTCCGGTCTTTTTGCTAGCAGTGAACGAACAGCTGCTAAGTTATTATGCTCTAATGCATGGAAGATTAGTGGATTGTTTCGGTAGCACAAATGGTTAAATCTAAGACCGCCTTCTAAACAGAGAAACTCGAAGAGCGAATCATCAAAGTCATCTTCGATTGAGTAATGAAGCGGAGTTAACCCATTCTCGTTGGCGAGGTGTACCAAGTCGTGATCTTTCCTAACTAGTAACTCGACCGTTCTAACGTGATGGTATTTGACAGCTAAGTGAAGGGGGGTCTCGCCAGCGGAGTTTAGAGGGCTCAATTCGGGTTCATGTTGTAAAAGTCTCTCGATAACTTCCGGATATGCCACGGCTAGATGGAGAGCAGTGTTTTCAACGATGTCTCGCGCATTTATATCGGCTTTGCTTAGGAGAGTCTCGACTACGTCTCTGATGTCTCGCGAAGTAGCAGATCGGACTGCCTGGTAAATGGTAGATTCCAACAAGGGTCCATTGCCGTTTTGGAGGAGGCTATCGTCGAACAACTTTTCTAAATGATCCATTCGGCCACTACCAGTGGCTTCCGAGAATAGAGAGTTCCTTCCCGCCTCCCTTTGTTTGAGAGCTTCCACGAGTTCGTCGGGCAGCGATAGGCAAGAGACTTTCTGGATCGAATTGTATGTCGTGTGTGGGCTCGTCAGGTTTGGGAAACCTCTGTGTTGGCTGATAGATAATTATGAACTGTTGATATTATGAGTACTCAGGTGAACCGTATTGTTTTAAGCAACAAGGAACAAGTCCTAGTACAGGACAGCGTGATGCTAATTGTAATAGGATGCGTGGGGCGAAATACCCAGCCACTAGATTTGCCAGCCCCCCTAATTTCGACAATTATCTCCATGAGCTGAACCTTGAAGATAGATCAGCGTCCAAGCAGCTGGAACTTCCAAAGATACAATCTCGACACTTGTAGTAAAGTAATCATCATCCTATTAAACTGGATGAACGACAAAGAAGTGATGCTATTGAATGAGTGGTGCTTAGTCCCAAGAGATCAACTACATCGGCTCTGCTACATCATATGAGAGAGGCTAGACAGAACAGACGCCATCTATTTCTAGGAGAAGAGTCACTCTTAGTTCCACATCTGGTATTACCAACTCCGGCGGCAGTTAGAAAGAAATGGCTCACGGTGCCGACTCATGGGCCTTGTCATTTACGCAGGCCCAGGATTGCAATGCTTAGATGAGGATCTCTGACAGTGGGGTATATTGGCAAAAGCTACCTCGCAGGAGGCTACTGAAAAGCCTAGTGTAATAAATGCCGTTGTTGATCTATTCGTAGACTTGGGATTGAATTTCCCCGGCGAGTCCAAGCGAGATACGGGTGGTCAGGTATGGGTCCCGTTGCAAAAATCATTCCTAACGAAGCTGTTTCTATGATGGAACTAGTCTTTGAATCGTTGTTAGAGCGGCAGGGGATGGCATTGGAGAAGCGAGGATGAATAATGAAGATTTCTACACATACAGAGGGAGGAGAGAGGCATAATTTCATGTACTCGTTGCAACAAACGGAGTACTTGTTTTCTCTTAATGAGCCATGGCTTGTGCCATTGTCAGGGTTTACGGCGGTTTTAAGCCCCCCAACTGGAAGACAATATTTTTGATCTTCCAAATTCCCCGGTTCTCGGAGTATTACGTTAGTGTGGATAAACTGGTTGGCTATGAAAAGGGCCTACCTATGAAGCATGGAAATGTACTAGGATAGATTATTAACCATCCTGGGAAAAGTTGGGTCGCATTGGTCGCCGTCCATCTTCACTCGAAGGTCGCCGCAAACTCCATACCCACACCTTTATGGCTTCCGATGAATCACCCGCTTGCACCCCTTTATCTCTCTCCATTTCTAGTGAAATAGTGTGGTGGTTTACGGCTGACTTAGCCCATGAAATGAGGGTTATTGTACATCTATTAAATAAAAGGGGCTAGCTAGGGAGGAATCTAGACTCACACAGTCTACGAATCTATTCAAATGACTTGCTTTTTGACAAGTGATTCCCCATTGAATTTTCTGGTATTTACTAGCCTTGGATGCGTAATAGCTAGATTACCTCCTTGGTAAGAACTCAGGGGTAGGTAAGCTACCCGGGTCACTTTACTAGGCAAAACTTCAGTCACTTTAATTTTTGTCATCCCTTATTATTATCTAACCTCGCCCTACTATAGCTTGTGGCTAGCTATGCCCGGTAAGCGTATTAAATACTCCAGTTGTCACAAGCGATCTCGCTCTGTAGATCGCGTTTGAGCTTTGAATCACACTCCGTAGGTGAGCGATGGGAATCGCCGGAGCCCACTTACACAGACATCCGCTTTCGTTGTAATACCGCGGCTTATACTTAGGGTGTCAGCCAACCCCTGGCATCGAAGACACTATTCCGCCTTGCGACTATGTAGTTTTCTTATGACATTGTTAAAATATTTGAATGATCAGTACGTGAAAATACATAAGGATATATACATTATAAACAGTGTAGCGAGTAGTTTGAGAGACAAGATCCGCCTAACATCCCCCCATGTTATTAGCCAACGGAACCCCTCTCGATTGACTCATCCGTTGTACTTTTATTTGATCTCGGCAAGCCATAATAGAAATACGATACCACGCGGGATTGGCGCGTAAAGTCGTGGATACTTTGACCCTGCGTTGCAATTTGATTGCGGGGAAGACGCGCTTGTATTTACGCGTCATGCAGCTACCCGACTCAAGTCATCGACTAAATCTCAATGCCCGCGGAGAAACCATTTTTGGGCAATCCAGGTGGTAAGATGTGACTCACTCGTCCCGAATACGCATGTAGAGATCACGGCCTGTACGAGGTAAAGCTTCTACTGCAAAGCATTATAAATAGGGGCACCTGAGCCGATAATGGACTATCATCATGACCGGGACAACCAGATACGCAGGCACGAAACCACCAAAGCATAAAAGATGGCACCAACACTGATCAATGCCTCCGCTACGCTTGACGCGTCGGAGCGAGTCAAATCCTTGCTTCTTCGTCTTCACACCAACTCCCTCGCCCAAGAGGAAGAACTGAACAAGCCTGGCGGGAAGATAGCAGAGCTCAAGGCTTTGAAGGAGCAATGCGCTCCAGGCGATACTTCCGCGCTAGCGAACTTCCAGCGTCAATTTGATGACTTGATGCGAGATAAGATGATAGCCCTGGAACAGGACAAGGCCTTGCTTGTCTATCATCTCTGTCGTACCCTGTCAGCTACGCGCATCATCGAGGCGGGAACCAGCTTTGGTCTCAGCACCATCTACCTGGCCTTGGCCGTCGGACAGAACGCCGCAAAACTGGGCCCAGAGCAGAGAAAGACTGCCAAGGTCATCGCGACGGAGTTTGAGCCTAGCAAGATTGCCCTCGCGCGCCAGCACTGGAAAGAGGCAGGAGAGGAGGTGGAGCCGTGGATTGAATTGCGCGAAGGTGACCTACGACAGAGACTAGCCTCTGACCTACCAAACGAGATCGATTTTGTGTTGTTCGATAGTGAGTTTTCTTTCGTCTTCCTTTCATAGCCACTAGCGTCACTGACAAACATTCACTTGTTACTTCAACTAGTCTGGACTCCGATGGTAATGCCAACTCTTCGCCTTCTCGAACCAAACCTCAAGAAGGGCGCAGTGATCGTAACGGACAATGTTATATCGTCAGCGGATGGCTACCGAGAATTTCATGAGTACATTGAAGCACATCGAAACGCTTACCGTACCCTCGTGCTTCCATACTCGGGTGGTTTGGAGCTCACAGTATATGATCCGTAAGAGGAGCGAAAAGGGATAGTTGATTCTACTGAAATACTATTATGCTGAAGAATCGGTAAAGTTAAAGGTTTTTGTTTTCATTAGGTTCAACACCAGGTATTAATCGAAGATAAGTCAATTGATTCTAAGCCATGACTAAACATATTCATACATAAAACCGGCTTTTTTTCACTCAATGAATATTCCGCAACGCCAACCTGTTGGTATATGTTCGTGTATCTTCCAATCATGTTCTGCCTAGTTTATACAGGGAAGAAAAGCTACTTCATACCGAAATCCTACAAGTGGCTATTCGCTGGATTCAGCCAACAAGGGGCTAGTTGTTAATGATAAGAGACAAGAGTTTCGCAGGGAGGTTGAAAATAGGGTGCGCCTTGAATTAAGCTACCTTCACTCTTACACGTTAGCTTTTTACTCAGCTCTTGGTTTATCTGCTTACACTAGCTTTCTTCGATTAGGAATATCCCCAATCATTTGAAAAGTCATGTCTATACTTAGATGTGTGTTGGCCAGCATAGCTCTTCGAATAGAGCTCGCAAAAAGTAAAGTCACAAGGGTCAGTTCAATAGCCATTCTCATGGTTCCCTGGTTTTGAGTATACGGCTTATTGACGCTAGAACTTGTCCTCAATTGAAGTTCGACTATAATGGTGAAAAGGCTATCAAGGTACCTCAATTCCGAAAGGGAAAGATAGAGAGCCTAGGGGCCTTCAAGATGTTGTAATCTAGACTCTGGAAGAGTAATGAATGACTCCGACGACTGAATTAGCCAATTCCAATTCCCCTGTAAGCATTCGATCAGACCCAAGCGATCAGTCTACAAGCTCTACCACAACCCAACATACTCCCTTACTCGTTCCATGACGGCTGATAAGAGATATTGCTCCTAGAATTGTAGAAATTAGGGTCTCATCTCGCGGTCGCGTGCAGCTTCCTCCCAAGAGTCTCTCCCCGAGCCGCCTCTCTTTCCTCCATAGGAGCCGGAACCGCCCTTGCTAGAGCCCCCTCCACTGTTTCCTTTACCACCGCTGCCGCCATTGTTCCCGGTACTTCCACCTTGCTTTCCGCTCCCGTTCTTCTTGCCGCCGGAAGAGGTGCTGGAAGAGTTGCCTTGTGGTGCGTATCCAGACATTGTTGAGTGACAGATCTTGGCTTGGTCTTGGATGAGTTGATTGTTGGTATATAGTGCGAAGGCTCGAGAGGATGATTAGATCTCCCGGGAAAAGCTTGTTGGTGATATGGTTATTGATGGAGGTTGAAGTGTGGTTTGAGAGGATAAGAGGCAGGGCAATGGCAGAATCTTCGTTATATACTTCACAGTTTTGCCACCAAGAGAAATTAATGGTGGTACCGATGAGGGAACTGCTTGGTACACAATCAAGGGAAGTGCTAGTGACACGTTTCAAAGAGTTTGTCCATGATAGAATCCTCGAATATGAAGCTCGAGAAGGCCCCCTTTATAGACTTTAGTGAAGGCATGTATCAAGAAGGCTGTGCCCGAGTTCCGACAACACTGTCTCCAAACACGCAAACACGACTCCAGTATAATCACAATAGATTATTGCTGTTTTGATATTTAAGGGCGGCTGCATTTATCCAAGCACCACCTTACCCACAACGTGTCACTCGCATGGCTAACGAACGCTCTCCGTAGTAATAATGAATATATCGCAGCTATAGCTATAAGGCACCCCCAAGTAAAATGCATTTCCTGATTCACGTTCTTTGGCATACCTGAGGTGGAGTCTGAGTTTGATTACGGCGTAGCCTCAGCCACACAGAGCGACTTGGGGGCGACCACAACATGTTTATTTATTTATCATAGAGGTCAATAGCAGTGATTGACGAGTTATTGACTATTGTGTTATAGTGGTATAAGATAAGATGTACAATATATTGCCATTTGACCGAGAAACAAACAGGTTTCAGTCTATCATATTGTCGCTGATCGTTATCTCGGTGCCGTCCGTCCATAGTTAGTTTCCTTCTAATAAGTGGTTAGGTTACAATGGAAAGTCACTGCCCCCAAGGAAACATTCAATATTTACCGCGATAGACCCGAGAACTGCTACATAGGCCCGAGACAAAGGCTGCGTGCTGTCATTCTCAAGCTTGGTGGAGCGCATCCTCACGATAATTAGCCATGAAGTACCATTTGAGTCTCGTCTGATGAACGGTGATATCTCATTATACTGTTGTTCAAATAGTCTTACAATTGTTCAAAGCAGTAGGAAAGATTGGGGGCGCGGCACTAAGTGTCTTGCATCGTACGGACGAGAGTCAGGGGTGACATAACAACACGGATACTCATCTCGCACAGTAATATCTATACACACACCAATCTGGATCATGTATCCCGTCGAAAATCGTGTTAATAAAACATTATTAGCGCGCTTTCTTCAGTCGATCAAGTTGCTCAATGTAGAATCCCGGTCACGCGTCATTGTCCTCTCTAGTTTGATGGAAAGGCAGAAACCGATGATCTCAACATAAGTCAAGTTTTAGTTCACCTTGTCTCAATTCGATCCAAAAATAGTCAGAGATTTTCTTGGCCTATTCTGCTAACAGCGTTCCTTCCTTGTTTATCTATGACACGTAACTCATGTTGTAGTTTATGTTACTTAAGTCTTTTATCTTCTTCACAACGATAGGCTCGCCAAGCATGGCCATGCAGAGAAAGTTCAAATTCGCGTCACCTGGAGGCAGTGCATTAGTTTAGTGAAGACACGGGAGGTGATCCTGCGCAGCCACAAAAGATAACAATCACGGTTGTTTCCGGAACAGAACTAATCTAGAGATTGAACTCACAAGAACAGAATACGGCTATTTTGACGCCGTCTCGTTTCCAGATCCAAATTACCTACTTGGCCTTGCCCATTTCTTTGTCCATTTCCCCATAATTGTTGCGATGAAAGATAATTGTGGCGCGAAGTCGTTCCCGGAAGGTGTCTTGGGGCATATATGGGATTCTAACATGAGCAATTCGGAAGCGGAATCCCCCTTTCCCCTTCCACACTCCGAGGGTACCGTTCACTCGAGTGTGACTGGGTGGCGCAAGGATGGGTAACCGCGCAGGCTTTTCGAAACTATCGACGATGAAGCCGGGGACCCGCGTCGTGTATAGATGACAGCAGTAGTGATGATCCGGACCATCCGTAAGTAGGATTTGCCAGGTCGGAGTGCCGTGAGCCCCGGCGCGCTTGCCTTTTTTCTCATCTTTCTCTTCAACGTTTTGTCCGCACCACTTCCCAAGCCGATACTTCTGTTCCATGGCGATAAAGATGCCGGGTATGAAATGTGGATGAGCGGCTCCGTCCGCGCATTCACGCATCGACATCCCCTCGTGGAGTCCGTACCGGCAGAAATTTCTTCCATACTCTGAGTACCTGCGGGCTCCGCTGGCGACATCAGTCCAGTTGAGATGGACCATCCGCCAGAAGTTCCCGCCGTCATCTGCATCCTCCGAGTCGACCGCAGCAGAGCTACTGCGTTTGATAGCTTGCCTATATATAGAGACTTGAGGGAGGAATTTATACTTAGTATTCCCGTACACAATGTCTAAGTGTTGCGTCTCGACACGCAGAAACTTCTCGCCGTCGTTTAGGTGCCAAAAGAGGATAGGCTTCAGATCTAGAATACTTGAGGTTAGTTATTGTCAATCAAAGAGTGATTTATAAGGATCTTAGAAGTTTCCAGGCATTGTCATAGTCCAGATGAGAGATTTCGTGCTCTATATATTGCTGAAACAAGTTCAGATTTGCTTACAGCTTTCATTGCTACTGTGCACAGCGTTAAGCATTGCCGCCATGGGCATGTGCAAGTCCCCATGAAATTCGTGGCCTCTTTCTAGATCCCCAATGAAGCCGGCGACTCTAGCGGGCATCATGTTCATGAGGTGAAAAGCGGACGCCGTCGATGACAACAAAGCCGTCGGCGGTGACCACCCGCAACCTCGGGGATGTGGCCATACAACATGCAATACCTTCTCGTGGCGATGGGTCCAGTATAGCGGCGTGCAGAATAAATACTTGTACTGCAGAACGGTTTCTTCTAGCGTACGCTTATGCAAAGAATAGATAAGGCCATGGTCGTCGATGCTGTAAGAGTCGGTGAGTTAGGAAACATGGCGCATGATACAGATTCAAGTGAATGTTGGGGGGTTTTATGGAGGGTGCAACATGTTACCAGAATGGTAATGAAAAGTTCGGAAACGCGTACTGCTTGTCAAGGTGTTTCTTGCGCGTGCGTGCGGAATCCGTGGGCCTGTCTTTGGATGGAGACTTTTCGTCGTTCGCGCGGCGCTCCATGTGTTCAGTATGTTGGTGGTAGATTGTTCTGGTAGTGGAGATGTTGATATTGGGAGGTTAAGTCGGGACGAATGGGAGATCTGCTTTTCAAAACTCGCCCTCTGGCTCCTGCATTTCAACATGTGACTGGTGCTTGCTGTCGTAATTGTCTGAACCTAAAAACCAGTCATTGCGCAAAGTTAGAATTCGAAAGGGAGCCGGACTACTGAAAAGTAGACAACGCACAAGAGCAAGAAACGGCGTAGAACCAAATAGAAAGGTAGAGAGGAGGACGAGGGATTTTGAAAACACTGACGTATATATTAGTACTCATCAAGTTTTTAGCACTTATTAAGATCTTAGTACTCATCTTAGGTAAGTTCTCAGTCCTCTATCGTGATGTTTAGGATGGTACATGCAATATAATTATATGTAGATGCAAGTAAGAAAGTCTAGTTAGATTCAGGGCAAATGTTTAGATTAGGCCCATATGGTCCGACCAAAAGTCTTCTTACGCTGACTTTGTTGCCCTTGGGATGGCATATCCCAGCCTCGAAACACTGATAGCCTTTTGCACATCGTTGGCGTAGGTTCTCCATAACTCTCAAACCTCTGCTTCGAAGTTGGTGTCTACGCATGTTGTTCAAAGCATGTTGTGACAGCATGGTGCTGTTGCTGCTGAGTCAGTTATCCCACAGATGTGTCACGATATCCAACCGGGGGCATAGAAAAGTCAATGCGCCCACCCGAATCACGGTTTACTCTGGTAAAGTGCTACAGCCAACATGTCCATTACAACATCATTCCTTCAACAAAATCCTAAGAAGGAGTATTGTTTGAATCCGACAAAATAACTATAGCACCTATGCTATATATAATATTTACATGCGTACTGTAAATTTCATGTCAAGGACCTGTAGGATTCCTAGAAATTAGGAGCGATCGACTTCCATCTTAGTACTTACAAATCAGGTCAGTTTACGTAGACTTCAAGCATTCCTTCTCCGGGCCCAACAAGTCTTCAAGATGTGCATGCAAACCCGACCTATCGGCCATATGTGCGGACTACCTAGTTAAGCATGCTTTTACAAACCACACAATACCTTGAAACATGGAATCTGCACTTACGCCAATATTCAAACGAGCCCTGATATTGAATGCAAGGAAGCAAACCCTATGCTTGCTAGCCAGGTCAGTAGTATGACACCTGCACCACTCCAGTAGAGAACCAACAGCCTTGTATGTTCTGCCCTTAATATATCTTAGTATCAAGAACACTCTGTAGTCCACAATTCTCTTTTGAAAATTCAAGCTGCCCCCTTTCAATATGTAGAGACAGGTATCCCTTCAGCTCTATGCACTCACAAGGAATGGTTGTGAGTAGAATCGGTATATCGGCCGGTCGGGCTATTTTTTTAAGCGACATAGCGATTTCTTATGTGCGATTAAACGAAGGGGGTAGGGATACCTAATGACCGAATTTAGCGATAAATTTATTGGGCTGCAGCTGAGTTCCAACCGGACCTTGGTAGGCTCCAGACAGAACTCAATATTGAGGACTTCTAGGATAGCCCACGTACCTACTTAATCGCAGTAGCATTCACCGAATAGAATTTACAGAAGAACACCTAGATTCATAACCATTAATTAGAACATGCAGGCGCTATTTGCAAGATTATCGTTTAGAATTGTCACAAACCACAGCAATCCGAGGTACGGTATAAACCTAACTTAATGAATGGGAAGTAAATTATTTTATATAAAATATTCAAGAGGAGACGGGACCAGGTCAGAGGTCAAACAGGCAACTTAGCCATCTTCAACACATTTAGTTTTCCACCCCGTGGGTTATTTACATGATGTCGCCGCCTCCTAAGACCTAGGTGCTAGCCCGTGTGATACTGGTTAAGGAGATAAACTGACTGTTAAGAAGTAAATATTAGTAGATATCACGAATAAATTAGTTGGAAAGTAGAATATTAAATCAAATAATGAGGAGATGAAGAAATATGAAGGTGGTGTTTCGTATATTCGGCTACGTGTACTTTTCCTCGCTATAGTGTTTGCTATTATTATGTTTAGTCGATCCTTCGATCCTACAGAAAAATACGATAACAGCGATACAGACTTGAATAGACTGGGCGGCAGGCAAGAACGAGACCTTCATATATTGAAATCTAGATCGCCACCTCGATTAAAAGGGAGAACTAAGACTACATAGCCTCCTTTACGCCCAAGTAGATTATTGGAATATCTAATATCATTCCAAGCCATAGCTCTCTAGCCCTTGTCACAGCCGGATTCCAGGGGTAGGCAAGTCCTACAACTGTAGCCCCTGACAAACTTTCTTTCTCAGAAGTCAATGCAGAATTTGTGACGTTACGCGAGAATGATCTCTGCAGATGACATCCCAAGCTCCAAGGCCGCCACAACTACGTAATTAGTCCTCTCAATAAAGGGTGATCTCGTTAATTATAGTTAGTTATCAGCAGCCGATGTTACCATTCCATACCAGCTGTAACAAGGCGTCATAGCCCCCTTCATAGCTGTTTCGCTTGGCAGAGCCGTATATTGGGGGCTGTCAGCATAGAGTAGTCTGCCACTCTGCCCCCGAGGTTGATAGCCTTGAAGTATGATTGGTCAAGACGTGCTTATTCTAGTGATTTCAAACTTACAAAGTACATATTTAAATGTGGGATGCAAAAGATTCAATTCTTGTTTTATTCATCTCTTCATCTATGCATTGTTTTTCGTCAAATCCGTCGTTCTGTTTACTAAGGGCGTTCGAACCGACGCTCTAAGATTACCGCAAAGTATTATGTCAGGTCCTCGGAAAAGCTTCTCGGGGGTCTCAGAGCCTTCAGAAATTGGCCTCACAGGTATCATCAGAGCAGAAAGTACACAACATACAAGAGACATATCTAGCGAAATATCGATTGATTGCAACGCCGGCGACTTCAATTGCCGGTCATCACATGTCTCTTCAGTACTTATTTCCGAAGACAGTAGTCACCTATCTGCTGGTCCAGAATCTGGTCCTTCACCTCCCCGACAGCTCTCACAGCCTTGCAAAGGCGATACCATAGCGCCTTCTTGCAATGGGAGACTTTGGATATCACCATGGCTTCGCAACATCACCCTGGTGACATTCGCCATTGTGTTCACAATCATGTGGGTCACATTGATTATCCTCTGGCGCTATGCTCTACAGAACAACGGATTTGCTATCACTTTGTCGACAAGCCATTACTCTTGGACCTATGGTCCCACTGTCATTATTACATTTGTTTCTACTCTATGGCGGCGAGTTGATTACCATTGTAAATTAACGCGGCCTTGGAAAGAGATGAATAAAGGCCCTGTTGATTCGTCCAAGAGCTTGCTGTTAGACTACATTTCACCTCTCCAGGTTACTACATTTTGTCGAGCGTTTCGACATCGCCACTGGGAAGTTGCGCTGTCTATCCTTACGTTCGCACTACTCAAGGCCACCATGCTCCTCTCCACTGTTCTCTTGGTATCTAGCCCTACCTCATTTCCCTGCATCGTCCCACTCGCCATTGGTTCAAAATTTGATATTTCCGAATTCTGGCATGAGTCCATTTACGAGAACGGGTCTTCTTTTGTATTCCAAGGAGACCCCCACGCATATGCATACGATGTTTTAACGCCTGAGGCAATAATCGCCTACGAAGGTGTTATTCTCGACAAAATCAAGGAACCACTAGGGATTCAAGGAGACGTGGCTTTTCAGACATTCGACAGGCCAGCCATTATCAATAACCTTACGCAGGTATCTGCTATCGTCGATGGCTTTGTTTCTAACATAAGCTGCGAGGTATCTCAAGTAGGATTCCCAGATAGCCCTTGGCAGGGATCCCTAACGCTGGACAGCCCTAGCTGTTCGGTAGGCCACTTTACGAAAAGTCTGAATGTTCTAGTATGTCGCGAGGATTGTCCCCCTTATAACGCAACATTCAACATACTACGCGTCAACTGCTCAGAGGCTGAGGACATTATCACGGGCCATAACTCGTTAGAGCATATACCAATTGACGAAAATACACCGTACGACTTGCGGGTGGCTCTTGTAGCAATTAATTATACAAACACAGAAATCACTAATGTCCATGCTCTCCCGAATACTACGCTTCTTTGGAATAGTTCTTGGGCTGTCAACCCTACTAGGACGGCGGCAGCCATCTGCAAGTTCGACTATAATGTTCAAAAGGTTCAATCAACCATGGATATACTAACGGGATCTTTCCAAATTAACATCTTGAATGATTCCACGTCATCCTCGCAGCTTCACAATCTTACTGGCCTACAACTAGGAGAAATTCATTTTGGTTTTGCAAATCACCCGTTCCGCGAATTTAGTGACCTCATAATTGAATCACGCCACGATCAGACTGCCGGACAAGAGATATTGTTTGATCCAGAACTCATGGCAGACGGAGCACATAACGTAAGTAGTACGTTTATTATTTTGTTATACCATTCTTCACAGTAATGACTTTTCATTCCGGAAATTATACTCGTCATTGCCTTCGAGAAAATTGGCTTGAAAGCACTCCCAGGTCCTGCTCAACTGAGTCATTACTAACTCTGACTTTTGCAGGTCTTTACTGGGATTACAGCTCAGCTAGCACGTCAACGTTGGATGGTGGCTGACAACATAACGATGAATGGAACCGGGGTCTGCAATGAAAATCGCCTGCACATTCAACTCACATCATTATGGGGCATGATCGCTGTTTTGACAATCGCGAGCATTCTCCCTTTACTTATGGTCTTTTTAAACACCGGTGGTGTTCTCCCTCTCAATCCCAGCTCGATTGCAGCACATGCAGCTATCCTAGCTTGCAGCCCTTCATTAGACCACCTCTTTGCGCGGACTGGTAGTTTACGGACAAGCGAATTGACGAAATGGCTAGACGGACATATATTCAAGTCTGCCTTTGATAATAATGGACGCTTTCAAATTGTTGCCTTTGGAAGATCTCCCCTTTATTATAAGGTCTTGGCTCGAAGACGCCTGAAAGATTCTCGACGGGGTTCTGACTTGAAACTAGAGGATGTCAAAGTGAAAAAGGGAACGTGGCTTCCATTGGCTGCAAGCTATCCTTTCCTCTCGCTCACTTTTGTTCTCCCCATATTGGCTATCGCAGCCTTAGAAGTACTGTATCAAATCTCCCAGCATAATCAAGGCTTGGTGCGTGGTTATTATGCTTCGCTACCTTACATCCAATACGCTACTAGCTTTGTGGTATTAGCTACTGCAACTATGTTTAATAGCGTAGATTTTACGATACAATCTTTTTCGCCATTCGATACCCTTTCAAAAGCAACGGCTTCAGCTGATAGCAGTATTTTTAACAACTTCCTTGATGATATACCCCCAGTTGCCTTGTACCGGGCAGTCCGTATGAAAAACTTTGGTGCGGCTCTTTCGAATGCTGCTAGTACGATTGGAAGCGTACTTACCATTGTTTCATCCGGCCTTTGGATGCTACAACCTTTCGTTACGATTACAACTAATATTCAAACTTCGCCGACTACAACATGACAGTTGCAATGGGAAAACAGCGCTGTAGACGACGGCGGTGCAGCCGCATTATTTAACTCGATTAGTCTGGGGGGTACAACCAGTCCCGAAGGGGTCTGGGGTGATCTTGCGTTCCCTGACCTTAACAACATTGAAATTTTCGACGATAATTTCAGGTCCATGTTGGATAACACTACATCCGCGCATTTATCCTTTACCGTGCCTGCGCTGAGACCTGGTTTGATTTGCGACTCTGTTCCAACGCAGAATACACATTTTAAGGTCTACAATTTTACTGACGCTAATAATAACAACGACGCTTATGTCAATAATTTCTTGATTGACATCGGCACTCGCATTAATTTGCCTAATTACTGCCCAGGTGGTCCAAGGGGCAATCGTGATTATTTTTGGTTCAACGAGACTATATCAACCCGTCAAGGAGAGCCTTGTTGGAGGGGGTCATTGTATGATGGTATGTATAAAAATGTCTCTTGATCTTGCTGTATTATTGATAAAATGAGAGCTAACGTCTTCCCAGTAAGTTATTTCTTCGTTTATCTAGATATATTAGAGGCTAAGGACTTGAAAATTCGCGTGAAATATTAACACTTAGCAGGTACATCTTGGTCCCTGGAATGAAAGTCACGAAGATTTTGACGACGTTGGCGAATCCGCTCCAGCTCAAGGAATGGGAAGTACCCTACAACCGGATAACCCTAATGGATGCCCGTCTATCGTTGTCGTTTTTGCATATCTGGGTATCCACCAGTTAACGAAAGACAACGTTACTGTTTTACTCTGCTCTCAGAAAATCGAGGAGGTTCAGGTGGAAGCAACATTGAGAGCGTTTCAAACTAAACGTGTTGGCCAGCAATCCTTACTCTCGCAACCCATTGTGCTCGAATCGACCGCCACATATTTGACGAATGGCACCGACGGAATTAATTCCTTCAATTATCGTATTGAGCCGCATTTTAGGGCTAACGTAACAGGGACTAACCGAAAGATCTGGACGACAATATTCGACACCTTTTTTGATCAACTCGTATTCGGTGCTAATGGTACAGCACCAGAAGATATAACAGGACAGAAAAACGTTGATAAACTTAAGGAGTCGGTCAATAACATATATAAAAGATATATGGTACAGGTGATCAACACCTCTATCTTTCGGAAACCTCTAAGTAACGCACAACTACAAGACCCGCTCATATTTAGGGGAACCGCTAGTGCAGCAATACCTCGGCTTACCGTTGAATATACTTCAAAGTTGGTGCTCCAAATAATGCTTGCTGCAATGGTAGTGCTAGAGGCGTTGTCTCTAAGTCAGATTAAGCTAAGAGGCTTGTTGCCGCGGAACCCATACTCTATTGCTAGCACCATGGCGCTTCTCGCGGGAAGCAAATTGTGCAGCATAGATTTCACAATAGGAGATACAGAGCAGTTGGACAAGAAACTTAAGAAAGCCTTCGCGCAGCATAAGTTTGGTCTTGGATGGTGGTATGATGCCGACTCCGCGACGATTCAACGCACCGAAGAGGCTGAAGACCCAAATAATTGGAGATTCGGTATTGATATAGGCCAGCCTGATAGTTCGGGGTTCCTATCAAAGGTACAAGAAGAAAGGGGGATTGCAGAAACAACGCATAATGCGTAATAACTTCGCATGAATAGATGCAGGGCTAACTCGCCAAGAGTTACGGGTCTTTTAGGGTTTAAAGTGAAGTTGGGCCACTGGAAGGTCTAGAAGTGTGAGGGTCAGGTGTCAATGTTAGAAGCGTAGCTCAGCCCGAGTATCTAGGTTGCAACCCGATAAAAGCTAGTGCTACAGATTCTAAGATAGGTCAATAGCGGTAGGGTAATATGACGTGAAACTGTGTGTCTTGTGGGACCTAGATCCCAAAATCTCCAACCCCGGAGGTTTCAACACAAACTTGAACAAAGAGATTCTCTGTATACACTCGGATAGCCCTCACAGATGGTTTTAGAGACCTTCGTGCAATAAGAGGTATCTTATTGCGTACCTCAAGCACCGGCGCTATGGTTATAGAGCTAAAGTTTAATGAGTCACCACACTTCGATTGAGACATTAGTATAGTCATAGTTCTTGTACTTCAATTTTTATTACAACTACCATCATTGCGCAAGCAATGACGAATTCTTATCTACACCAGCCAATTTTACATGATTATCTTGTGTGTCCTAGATCTCCAGACCAGCCGAATAGCAATGCTGCAAATAAATCTAAGCCAATCTAGCATAACTGATACAGCAGAAACACAGACAGAAGAAAAAAGAAAGCGTACATCATCCAGAAAAAAATTATATTTCAATTAGAAAGACTTAAGAGTGGAAGATGTAAGTAACATGTGCATGTAAAGGAAACATAGTATGGGTATCTGACAGGAAAGTCGGCGTAAGACGCCCTTACAAAGCAGACAGACAATACAGCAGCGCTCATGCGTACCCAAATTCATGATTGAATACAGAAATGTCCGGAGACGATATCACATGGAGGTTAAGAATCTCGGATCAAAGCCAAAGGAGCCATCTCACGACAGAGACAGCGCCCCGGCCCACACCAAGCACGATCCGAGTGATCATGACGATGAACCAAACATACCACATGAAGCCGACAAGGACCCATTCGACAGCCAGCCAGCCGGCCCTACGCACCCAGCGGAAACGACGCCGTCGCCGCCTGAGCATCTTGTCCATAGTATCGAGGACGCTCTTGACTTTAAGCCGCTGATGATCCAGGATGTCATGGCTCACCTCGTCAGCTTCGTCGGCAGCGTGGCGCGTCATATCCATAAGTTCAAAAGAGACGCAGTTGTGTACTGTATCAACTTGCTGTTGCAGACGTGGCGCTGTTTCCGCAGAGAACTCGGTGGCGGACTTTTCGAATGATCTGATAGAGTGGTCAATACTACGTGACATGATACGAGCCGTTGCTGGGAAGAGTTCAGCTTGCGGCACACGCAGATTGTTTTCTTCATCCGGTGCGAGACGGCGAAGTTCAGTACTCGACAGGCCAGTCGCCTTGTTATCCGGCTTGACGAGAGGACAGGGTTCGTTTGCACGGCGGGAAATCTCCATAGCCTTGATGCCAGAGCATAGGATTAACGCACGTAGACGCGCTACCTCGCGTCTCGAAATGGGAACATGCTGAGACAAGGAGGCATGATCGGGAATAACCCAGTTTCGATACTCAGGTACGCGTGTCCTATCCTCCGTATGAGAAACGGGAGAGTCAGTGCCAGGCATTGAAACATTTTGAAGCTCTTTTGATGCCTGCCGTGGTCGATGAACCGAGTCACCAAAACGAGACTCAAGTTCAGACATATCGGAATCCGCGGGATTTTGCGCCGCACCCCTTTCGAGCTCAGATAATGTTGGCGACGCTCTTCGAATATCAATACGTGGCGGTTTTAGCTGCTCAAATCGTGGTGATCTGCTCGGAGGTCGGGATAAGACCGGTGCAGAGGACTTATCTGTCGATTCTGTTGTTGATTTGAAGTTTGGCATGATATCCATATAATTCTTGACTGGTCGACGGCCGTCATAGTGGCGCTCTGAGCTTTCCGGCGACAATAAAGCCGATCCTGTTGGTCGACCTCTCTGGATATCAGCATCAGAATCGTCATCCGAGGAATCAGAGTCGGAATCTTTCCTCCATATGAGATCCGTCACTTTCGAAACACCACCACGTATCATATCATCAAGCTTTGCGCCTCCTTTGAATATTGTTTTAAGTCCGACTTCATCAGGTCTAAGACTAAAGCTTCCCATGCTTCGGTGCGATTTGTGGCTTTCATATGTTGCTCTTGTAACAAACTCTCTGGTGGAGCTATTAGATCTCGGGCGTCCAGATAGCTGAGCCGCATCCTCGGTAATGGCAGACAGGTTGGTCGCCCCCGTCGGGTCAATAGGACTAGTGATTCGATCGTCATTCTCGCGGTCTTCACGCTCCCGACTCCGATCCCGGAATATGCTCTTGACTTTTGAAAAGGGATTCCGAGCTGGTGAACTAGGTCGACTGGCCATTGGCGATAGATCCATACCAATGACTGGTACATATCCATTCTTTGACGGTCGTGGTGAATCAAGGTCCATCGAGGACCTATAGGGCTGATTAGGTACTTCCAAACTCGTGCGTCCAGAATGAATGGGTGTTCGATACGGTAGGGGCTTGTCGTCCGTAGACTCCATGCGGGAATGTCTTCGACTATGTCCCGTGCGAGGCGCTTGAGAAGTTTGCTCGGGAGCAACTATAGCTGCTGGTAATGGTTTAAGGGGGCCAGCATCAAATCCTCCAGGGACATGTTCCTGCTCATCTTGAGATTCCTTTGCAAGCATTTCATTCATCTGCTTCTCAAGCAAATCTTGACCACTGGCACTAATTGTACCGGTACGAGCTCTTCTACGGCGATCACTTTCGTTATCTGATGAATCTGACAGGGAACCTCGCCTGAATTTAAGAAAGTCGTGGTGAGAATAAATAGAGTTACTGTGTTTATGATGCAGTCCTCTTAAGTCCTGGAGCTTTTGGCGGGCACGGTCCCTCGTGCTTGTTACTGCTGTCTCCACATCTGGTTTCGAGGATAGTGGAACATCGCGTTCAGGGAGGTCATTCCCATCGCCGTTTGGATTCTCTTTAGGTATCGGCATAGTCAGTGCAAGTTTTGCATGCTCGGTCGCCTGAGTCGTCGGTTGGGATACATCTAAACTGGGTGTGTAGATCTTGGTATAATGTCGGTCCTCGATTAGATACTTATTATCATCCTGGTCCAGCCAGTATATGTCCGCGAGCATATCTGCAGGGTCGATGCTCCACTCGAATCTCGGTCTTTTGGGCTTATTCAACGTTGAGACTGGCCTGGGAAGATTTGACGCTGGGGGTTGCTGCCTTGCGAATCCGTCTGCTGCTGGAAACGGCGGTAATTTTGGAGATTCGAAAACTGGCGATGCCGCCGTAACAGCCGCTACCTCGTCGATCCAGTCTGTAACCCTAGGCACATCTCCAAATCCTTGAGCTTCCCCATCTATGGTTTGCCGTTCGCGAGTTCGGATCTTCCGGTTTCGGATATACTGGAGTGGATTATACGCACGACCCAACGATCGATTCCCGGAAACGAGGTTAAGAGGAGTGCCCGACGAGTTAGGAGTTGTTGTGATACTCGAGGTAGACGGCCGAGAACCTGGCTCTTGTTTCAACGGAGGGAGAAACGGGAGGGCCCTTCTGTATTGAGCCATGAGCTCTAGGTACTCTTTCGCCTTCTGGGCTCGATTAAGCGTCGAAGATGAAAAATGGTACGTGTAGCTGCCATCGTGATCCAAGGTAGGTTGTAAGGGACTGCTCATCCTCGGTGCCGATACAATCCTTGGGGACAAATTCTTACCCCCCCGGGGAGAGATATTGCGCGAACTTCGTCGTTGCTGCTGTAAGTGCTGCTGAAGACTGCGTCCAAGGGTGCTGTCGGGGAGTTGCGCGAGTCGCGGTGGGATGGGACTTGAAACATTTCTCCTTGAAGCCAGTCTCCTAGACTCGCTCAAATCAAGCGCCATAGACACAATCTGGGTAGAATCCGGATCTAAAGGGGCAGAACTCGGTCGTGGTGACGGGAGCTTCGACCTCCGTCTGTTGGCCATTTGGCTGCGTGGTCTATCATCATGGACATCGGCCCCTCCAGCAGACAGTCGTGCTGGGTGCGTCCCTGCTCTTTCTTGGTTGTCCAAGGGAGTGTAGGAATCGGCTGACGCCAACGAGTCGGAATCTTCGGAAGACCGCAGTGGACTTTTCCCCTTGCGACTATCAACAGGAATACGGGATCTCCTCCGGCCATCACTCCTTCGATCAGACCCTGGCTTCGGTGCCTCGTTCAGAATGTTGTTGGACAAAAGAAAGCCGCTGCTCGGGCGGGACTTGTGGGATTGACGTTTTCGGTATGCATCGTGACTTGGGTTACTTTCTCTGTGCTCGGTGGATCGTGGATCTGAACCCGGTTCGCGAGCGCTATAAGGTGAAGATCGGCCGAACTTCGCTCTATCTATCGATGCGTCGTGAGGCTGCCCGGCTGCCATGCTCGACTCGCCTGTGACGTAGCTCCCATGGCTGCTGGAGGATCGTGGAAGCGAACTTCTAGCGAAGGGTCGCGCTGGGGCGTTTGGGTTTAGGCGAGAGGAGGAACTTTCATTCTGGTCTGTCATAGCGGTCGAGGCCTCGGTACAGCAATGTGAAGCTACTCCCCTGCGCTGTAGGGACCAAGTTCAACTCAGGAGGCGAAGACCACAGACGCAGGCATGGTGATGTCAGAGCTGGGATTCACGCAGGACGAAAAAGAGACAATGGTAGATAAAAGTTTCGCTTGCTCTGTGCGAAATCTCTAGAATAAGCTAGGTAGCTGATGGTCTCGTCTTCAGTTTGGATACACTTCTACGTCACATGGATAAAGAAGATCGGTAATGAAAGGGATGCCGGATCGCAACCAAGCTTGATGCGAAGTTGCAGGTTCCGTATTCCGGAGTGGAGAACGAGCTATGGTGAATTAGGAGGGTCAGCTAACTGATCTTGATCAGTAGCCCCGCGGCCCCGCGGCCCCCTGGCCCCCTAAGTGGATGCATGTGATAGTGCCGAATTCGAATTCGAGGTCCCTATATGCATGTGCAGGTTGTACGAGTTCTGGTATGAGGTAGTTAGACTGAGTATCGTCTTCATCAAAGTAGACATCTAAATCAGTAGCTCAGTTTTATCAGTACCTAGGTATTCTCTTCTTCCGCAGTTTATTAGGCGACTTCAATATTCGAAGCTAGAAATTCGTATGAGCACGGCCCAACGTAGCGGAGGCCTCATAGCAAATAACCATGTTTCCAGTTGGTTATTAGTCGCGTCCCTGTTGCAGATCGACCTACCAAGCCGAATAGGGACTGCTTATATAATTCTTTAACGATGACCCAGATCGACCCCAAGAGTCATCATGTTCCGGGTAGTCCCGTAGTATCTCAGCATATGCTTACTATCCAGGTATCTTTATACATCTTGAACCATTACCCAAGTGCTGAGTAGCAATTCGCCGACAAGGCCATCTCTACCTGCAATTAGGTATTACATCTTCCTGTGATTTGTCACAAAGGTTCATATTCTCCATCTACGTGCTAGAGGGGATTGCAAGTTTCGATATCCTCCATCTGCATTGCGGCCAGCTTCTCTGGGACTAGCTTAGCACGGGATAAGAGTCACGAATAAGAATGAATAAGAGTCACCCCGATTTAGCCCTGATAAATCTAGTAGTGAATGAATAGAAAGAACCTAAGAACTGCGGCACAGCATGCGACGCATAAGTGATGCCAATATGGCCTCCACGATAAATACCCAGCTTATGGCCCTGTCTATCATCCATATTTCACATGTCGTTCATCACGAAATCCAAAACCTTCCACAACAGAGATCCAACAGCAAATATGAGCGCCGCAAACGAGATGCAAGATGGAGCTGCAGCCCAACAGGCAGCGCCAGTCGCTCATCCCAGGTAATGAGCACCCATTTCTTGGCTCTTACAGCACTCATTCAACTAACGATCGCATAGCAACCTGCCTACAATGAGCGCTCCACCCGAGGACTACGCGCCCCCAACCTATGACGAGGCTACCATGCCCAGAAGAAGAATCACACCGCTGCGCCGACTACGAAGGGAAGCAGGGTCTGAGCCCGAGTGGGTCAATTGTCCCTTCTGTAGGCAGACGACGACGATACGCAGGGTATCCGAGCCATCGGACGAGGCGAAGTATGTGGCCCTTCTTTCCCTCTTCATATCCTTATTTCTATCTTAATTCCTTCTTCTTTAGCTTAGTTTCGGAACTTTGCTGACCAGTTCTTCAGGTGTTGTCTCGTCTGCTGCGGTCTACCAGGCCTCCTCTTCACCTGTCTTCCCGGCAAAGGCGACTGGTGGGAGAACATCGACATCCACTGCACGTCGTGCGACAAGCACATCGCCACGATTTCTCCGGACGAAGAGATCGAGCTCGCCCGCGTCTCTAACCGTCCACCGCTGCCCACAACATAGAAGCAGCAAGAAGAAGTAAAAGAAAGAAAGACATGTCGGGCAAGGTTAGCCTCAAAGATGATTGACAAGCTACTTATCTAGCTTTTACTAAGAATGAACTAGGACTATCAAGCCCGATCTACCAGCCAGAAGCCAAGAATGCTTATGAAGGAAAGTGACTAAAATGATGTTTTGTGACTGCTGACTCGCCAACCAAGATTGAACGAGACGCTCAATATCTTAAGGAGCCGATACGCCCCAGCACCGCTCAAGACGCGACACGTCGCCGTTCAATCGCGAAGTGACTATTCCAGCATCAGACTCTGTAACCCCATCGCCAAACGTCCGGAGGGGCGCCGAACTCATAGAGTCATCCGACCTACTCCAGGTGAAGCCTCTCCAAGCGTATCGACGTCGATGGGATTCAACCCATTGCTCCATATGAGTGGTTCCGTCCAGCTCCTCTCTTGATCCGGCTACTCGCCTCTTGATTTCTCTCCAGCACAAGTAAGTTGTAGGCCAGATGAAATGCTAACAACCATGGATCTTGACGATCTCTAATGATGGCTCTTATCCCTTTGAATGTCGTTTCAACCAGGTGACTTGAAAGTAGAGAATGTTATTACTCAACAACTAGTGCCCGCAGAGACCCTGGGCAAAAGGGCCCCTTCTACCACGAGTTTGCTGCGAGGGATTTTTCCTCGTCACCACTTCTCCACCTATAAAGCTTTAGGACCCAAGGAATGAATGGACAACATTTGGCATAAGTTTGAGCGGGCTATTCGAGTCCTAGTTCGAGGTTGGGCGGCTTAACAGCGTACGACGCGTAACGTAGCGCACTGCCAGGCCTCGAATGTGTGTAAGTCACCTAGCCGAAAGAACATTCAAGAAAATATTCCTTAGTCAATGTAGTGTTAGCCATCTTCGCCCACCTGTAGCACTTACGTATCGTTAGTTCTACAAAACTAGAAAACAATTAAACTCGAATCACCAAGCAAAAAAGACCACAAAGCTGAAATAAACACAATGTTCTCAATTATGCTCTACCAAGTAGAGAGTGCAGCTATGCTATACACTGATCCCAACAGAGGGGATATAGAACAAACAACCAACCAATTCCGGTGGTATTTCCCACAAACAAACCGTATCAACTCCAATTTTGTGTCTGCATCGAAAACCTGTAATGTACCGAAACTCCGAATGATTTCCCATTCCGACCATGCAGGCCAAACGATCGTAAGGTTCGTTCCCAGAGGCTGACGTGTGTCACGTTCTTCCGGGGTATTCTAACAATGCATGTTTCTTCGACGCCAAACGGCCCAGTTGATGCAAGTGATCCGTCCATGTGGTTCCATGCTGTGAAACACCAGATAACCGAACGAATAGAAAAAAACAAAAACAATACTCCCACTCAATCAAATCCTTCCCCAGTTTGAAACAGTAAACAATCAAAGCAATCGTTCCTCCTCATGGATGGAGAATACTCGAAAAATGCAAATAACCAGCCTTCCGCAATGAGAACAGCCGCTCTTGTGTGAGAGCTTATGCAACAACCGTGATAAGGCAGAAAATGCAAAACAGCCAACCATGGATCTTCGTGCGTCAGAATGGCGGCCATTCAGACAATGCAAACAAGCGCTCCTTCGAAGCAATGCGGGCTTCAAAATGGGAGTGTTCAGACAATGGGGATAGCCACCCACATAATTCTCCAGCCAGAACGATGAATATTCAAGCCATGCGAGCAATACATCCCCTTGCTCAAAAGCTCGGCAGTCCAGACATAACAAGTCGTTTCTTCGTGTCGTCCCCTTCTTAAAATACCAATCCAACCAACAAGTACTCCACGTACACCCGCGAGCGAGGACAGCAGATAACCAGAGAAAGCAGATTGAGTCAGCCCAGTGCAATGATATAGTGTAGTTGTGTTTTTTTTGATAACGAGCGTGCGACCGTGAGTGCAATATGTGTAAGTCCAAATACAATCGATCAATCGAGTCCTAACCGGCGAAGGTAGGAATTGCAACATCGAGGTAGTGCCAAGGTATGTGAATACTAAGAATTCACCAGGTCCCTGCTAGCGAAAGCAAGGCTTGACAACATCCGAGTGCAATGATTGTAAATGCAAATACAATTCTTCCGTCAGGTCCCACCGTGCGAGAGTGGGTTTGCAAAAATCGGGTGTGCGTTGCTCAACACAAAAAGAACACTTAATCCATCTATTTCCATTGTTTCTTGAGGGGGCTCGCGACTCTGGGTGCGAACTGCATACTCTTTCGTCGTGCTGCCATCAGGCGCATCGAAACAGGATCCTGGTTACTGCCTACGAAGCTTTCGCCGATGTTGAAAAGGCCGCCAGGTTTGGGAGGACAGGTCTGCATGAGAAGTTCGTTGGTCGAGGCAAAAGAGCTAGTTGTAGGTGTGCCAGGGCTAATATCCATAGCGAATTTAGCTACCATCTCGGGCGCTGGGGTTTTGGGGACGGGAGTAAGGATAGGAGCCTCAGTACTCTCCCAGTCCATCTCGCTCGGCTCACTTGGTGCATCTTCATCCTCGTCGTGATCAGAGGGAGTGCGTATCCACAAGGTACTATCACGGCGGCTCATGTAATTGTTAGGAACCGTCTGAAGTTCACGAGCACCTGAGTTGATCTTCATGGGAGTGACAAGCGTGCCGTTCATGTTAGCAATTGCCTTAGGCTCCATACTCTTTCGCCTATTGTGACCACCACGAGGGATAAGCGAGGTGTCGACACGATAGTTCTTTTCATTCACCCATCGGTTCTCCTTTTCACAGCTGCAAACCCGTCAGTCCTTATGTAATTAAAGGTGAGATGCGATATAAACTTACTCTAAGACCCAACTTACGCCGACACATTGGACGGCACCGTTGCTCTCAACGACCTTTTCTAGCGTTCGCTTGCCTCCATCCTTGAACACCACATGAGTAATGCCGATCTTAGAAACGTCCACTTGGCCGCCTGTGGTATTGCTGGGATTCCAGGGCCAACTCTTGACACAACGGGCGCCCATTTGGGCCAAAAGGTCGACAAAAATTCTACCAGCATCGGCACCTTCGGTAGTGTGAACATCGACAAATACTGTAGCTCCGCTCAAGAGCTTAGAATCAAGGTCAGGTCGTGTTGCGCGAGCCGGAGTGCCCAGAGAAGACCAAGGCGCAGACTTGGATGGAGTAACTAGAGGAAACCCAGACTCCTCGTCCGTTTGGTCTTGCAGTTCCATCTGGGAAGAGCGGTGAAGAGAGATTTTAGACACGGTAGAGCAATGTCTCTTAACGCTGCGTGGAGGCGAATCGTCGCCGCCTTTTAGAGGCACCTTCGAAACAGTATGAACTTCCCGAGATGCAAAAGTCCTCTTTCGAGGTGTCACTGGATTCTGGCTGCCAGTTCCAATGTCCGTCTTGTCATCAACCAAAGCAGGGTCGATGGGAACAGCATTCTCGTCGCCATACTCTTGGCTTGCCTCCGAGATTGATCCGTCATGCGAGTGAGACAAGTCAGCCTCTCGAGCTTTAAGAGGGGTGCTTTCGTCTTCTGTGACAAATGAGAGATCATCCATGAGGCCAAGATCGTGAAAGTCGTGTTTGTCGAACTTGGCGGCAATATCAGCTTCCAGAAGGGCTTCAATAGCAGCTTGATTCTCCATATCATCACGGATTTTCATCTCATCGTCGAAAAAGCCCTTGGCGGACGGAGTCTCAACAACAGGGAAATCCTTTTCGTCAAGTAATGAGAATTCATCATCATCATCGTCCTCTGGTTGCGGCGCAGGCTTTTGCGGAGTTTGGCGAGCCTTGAGAGGACTGGAAGCTCGCCATGCACCCAATTGAACGGTGAACCCCTTTGAGACGGACCTGATAGCCCTGCTAGCTGCTCTGGCGGCACTCTCAGTTATTTTTCTGTCAGTACTTTTGAATAAAGGCGCAGGTGTCACCGGCTGGGGAACGCTAGTTGATGTGGCATCTTGAAGCTTTGTAAGGGTTTTATTGCTGAGGGCAAGCTCGTCTTCAGAATCAGACATGCATTCACCTTCTAGCTGCTTGCCTCGTGATCCGAATGCGGCACGCTTTCGCGATGCCTTGGAAGGGGTGACTTTGGTCGGACTCAAAACATTTGGGTCCTTGACTTGAGCCTCGCACTTGTTAGGTTGAGGTTCAGATACGGCCGTAGCTTGCTCATTAGGTTCTGTGATAGATTGGTCCATGTGCTGTTTGTGGCTCTCAGCCTCAGATCCGATCAGGACTTTCGTCGACTGTTCCTCAGTTGCGGTCTCAGATACATCAGCAGGCTGCTTCTCAAGCGAGGCGTCGGGGCCATTCATAGGCTCATGTGATAGTGCTTTCGCATCCAAGTCATTCTCGGGAGACTCGCTCGTTGTGACAGATTCCAACTTCTGGGGTTCGGCACTATTCACCTGAGGGGGAAGACACGAAACAGGCAGAGGATTCTGTTTGAGTGCAGGGTCGGCATATCTTGGCAAAACAGCCGAAAGGCGGCCCGGGAACGTAAGCTCGGGGTTAGGGGTAGGGGATTCGAACTGAACGCTATCTTCATTGTCGGCCTCCGGGATAGGCGAAAGGCTCTTCTCGACTGCTACAGACTCGTTCGGCGAGACGGATCCTATTTCTGCACGAATCTGAGACTGCAGCTCTTCCTCACTGATCTCTTCCGTAGGAGAATACGTGTCGTTCTTCACCTGTATGTAAGTCTCCATGTCTTCGGTCTCTTCAATGGAAGTGTGAAGGATACACTCATCCTCCTCCGTAGTAGTATCAGCATCGTCGTCCTCCTCCGGTAGACAATATGTACTCTTGGAGGCTTCCTGGGGCTTCTCTTCCTTGCGTGAGACTGAAGAGCCCAGTAGTTTCAGAGGCGTTGCTGGGCGCTTCGCAGGTGTACCGAGGAATGGCATCTTCATAGGTGACCGGGCAGTGCCTACTTGCTCCTGGTTGAGCTGGAAGGCCGGGAGAGATATAAGAGAACGCTTAGCAGGCGACTGAAGCAGCGACGACTTAGACGGTGACTGAGCACCTTGCGTCTCTGTAGTAGCCGATGGGAAGAGCAGTGAAGGAAATCCGTCAATTCTCTTCGCGGGTGATTTCATCGTATCCTTGAAAGGAGATGGAGGCGGCCTACGAGCCGGGCTATTGAGCACTGAAGGAAGAGCTGGCTCGAGTGTCTGTGAGGGATCATTATCCTCCTCTTCTTCGGGTGATGGAAGCTCAAGCTTTCTGACGCTCCTAGTGGGTTTGACGGGACTCTTCATCAAGGGTTTAAGTAGCGTCTCCCCATACGTAGCAAGCTCATCATCAGACTCAGGTTCTCGTGACAGAGGCAGATTCTGACCATCCTTCTTAGGGCTGAGAGGTTTCTTTTCTGTCGCGTCTGTAATAGCTGCACGTGCACTGGCTCGGGTTGTCCTGCCTGAGGCAGCAGGTTTGCGAACCGGCTTGGCTCTCAAGCCTGTAGCAGTGGTCGTAGCAGTCTCAGCCTTTGCCTTTTTGGCGGTTTCGGGCGGCACATTCTCTTTCTCCGGCTCTTGGAAGGTCACTGTCTTCTTAAGAACTCCGGCAAGTTTCAACGTAGGACGAGAAACGGCGGACTTGAGACCTGGTGTAGGCTCGGTGGCGTAAGTTGTGGTGATGGTGCCAGTAGCAGCACGACCACGCTTCTTGGGTGCTGGCTTAGTAGTGGCAGCATCATCACCTTTTGGAGTTCCTTTTCGTGTTCGTTTTGGACGGGTGGTTGTAGAAGATGTTTCTGTCGTAGTGGTAGAAGATGTGGTGGCAGTCGTTGTAGACCTCTTGGGTCGACCACGTGTGGGTCTGGTAGCAGCAGCAGTGCTGCTCTGTGCGTCTGGCTCTTGTGGTTTGGATTGAGATTCAGATTCATGCTCTGACTCAGGCTCAGTTTTGGGGTCGACGGCGTTCTTGGCCGATCGCCGCAGCTTCTTTGCCGGTCGGTTCATTGTAGGTTGTGTGGTGTCTTCTTTGCACAGGTCGTCCTCGTCATCACTATCGGATGTTTGGGTCTTGCGCTTCCTGGTGGTAGGACGCGTGGAAGTCGTAGAGGTAGTTGTAGCTGTCTTCGCAACTGGCTTCTTCACCTCAGCAGGTTTGTCGGCCGCAGCAACAGTAGCAGCTGTGGCAGTGGCAGTGGTGGTGGTAGTAGCAGCCTTCTTGGTTGCGGCAGGCTTCTTCGCAGACGCGGCGGTAGCCTTGGTTGATGGGGTTGCTTTGGTTGTTGACTTGGTCACTCTGTCTGACTTGGTGGACTTGGTGCTGAGGGTGGTCGCAGCGGCAGAGGCCGCAGCTGCCCTAGCACGCGTCATGCGCTTCGGGGGGGTTGTAGACCCCATCGCGGCGGAAGGATGGATGGTGATGAGAAATCGAGATGAAAATGTGTGCAATGCAATGGAAACGTGAATCAATGGATCGATTGAGAAAAGTAAGTTACCTATGAACTGGGCAGTGATGAGTGTTGTCGAAGATAGTTGCAAATACGCGACTGACAAGTTGAGGTGGGTTGGTGTGGAAAGTAGGTCGGTCACGGTCACGGTCACGATTCACGATGGATTCAATATGACAAGGGCAGGCTTAAGGTTTCCTTACCGAGCGTGTTTTTGTTTACCTGGTCATAGCTCCCCTTACCGTTTTCAGCGTGTTGCCCCTCCGACCACCTGCCAATTCCCCAATTACCCTTACCGCCCCTCTTTTATAGTAGGTTTGCTAAAGTTTTTTCGGCGCCACACCGCTGCGCTGCTGGGAAAGGACCTTAAACAAACATGAAAAGTATCAGTTGGGTACAAAACCTTGTACACGTAGTACCAAACCATACCTCGTGACTTCAAGGTCGTTTGTTATCTTTATTAAGAAGAAGTATGAAATGCACGCGTTACTTTACAAAATACTAAATAAACTGTATGCGTTTGTTCACTGAACGTGTAAGAGAATATGTTCTAGCGCGCTGGAAAGGACCCTTACTTGCCTACACCTATTTACCCAAATAGTACCCACAGCGACAGAGCCTCAATACAGGGGTAAACATACTCATGTTGTCATGAAGTCTCAGGTCAATAAGGCTACTTTGCACTGCATATTTAGCCCATACGGCGGTGCCACATACTATCGTAGCCTTGCATGCCCCTCGATAGCAACAGAGCTTCACTGCTTTTGTCTCATTCAGTAGGTATTTGACATGAGTAGTTTGGTTCTATCTATTATGATTATCTATATGTTATGTACACGTAAATTTAGAGCACATGTCTCTTAGGTAGACTTTTCACCTTCTGACGAAGGCTCAGGTTCATGTCTCTCCCGCTTAGCAAGATTCTGCAGACCAGTCTTATACTCGGTGTGCTCCTTGCTCAGCTTCCTCTGGCCAACCAAAGGACTGATCAGGAGGCCAAAAGCGGAGATGGCGGTAAACACGATGAACATCTCCCTCAAACTGTACCAATACGCGCCTCGAGCCACTCTCCCTTGCTCTCCCTGCAGCTCAGCAACCAGGGCCACGTTAGCACCTGCGCTGCCACCCGACAGCCGGTTGGCGATCTCAGGCCCGAGTTCAGCAAGCAACATCGGGTATTGTTTCTGCATGCCGTTTTGGAATACGACGCCACCGATGACGATGGAGATGGATGTCGCAAGTTGACGGATAAACTGAAACGTACTTGTTCCGGCGGCAATGTCCTTGGGATGAAGACCAGAGTGCAACGCAATCAGCGGAGATTGGAAGTTGGGACCAACACCAATACCTGCGATAATTTGGTAAACAACGAGCTTAGCCCAGTTGACCGGTGAACCAAGGTCAATGAACAAGCCGAAGCCCAAAGTCAGGAAAAACATGCCAAATATGATAGCCGGTAGGTATTGGCCCGTCTTCTTCATCCAGATACCCGTGAATGCAGACACAAATGATAGCGGGAGAGCGAAAGCCAACAGGTAGGCGCCGGATAGGAGAGACGTAGATGGGACGACGGCCTGGAAGTACAGTGGCAAGTAATACGAGCCCGAGATGAAGACGGCGCCATGCACGAAGCAGACGCCAAAGGCGGCAAGGTTTCGGCGTGACTTGAAGAGTCTCAGAGGGATGACGGGGTATTTGGCGACATATTTCTCGACCAAGATCGCGACGCCGAAGGTGACAATGCTGAACACGATCAAGGCGATGACGGTAACCGATTTCCAGGGGTAGCTGACGCCACCAAATTCGAGACCGAAGAGAAGCTGGAGCGTAGCACCGATGATCAACAGACTTCCCAGCCAATCGATGGCAGCTAGACCTTCGCGAACCGACGTCCTAGGATTATGTAGCTTGAGTACAAACAACAAAATCACGAACCCCAAGCCAGAGATGGGCAGATTAATCCAGAAACACCATCGCCAGCTGACCTATTGTTGATTAACGTGTTAGTCCCACCACTTCAACATACCATTGAAAACAACTTAGTATGGACGTACCTTGGACGTGAAGACACCACCCAGAATGGGACCAATAGCGGAAGCAAGCGCCCAAACACCCCCAAAGATACCATAGTATTGACCACGCTTGCGCACCGAGACGAGATCGCTAACGGCGATGTTGATGAGGACAACGATGCCTCCACCAGCGCCACCCTGGATGGCTCTGGCGGCAATCAATTGACCGATATTTTTGCTGAGGGCCGCGATCAGCGACCCGATCCAAAAGACTCCCACCGCGACGAGCAGCACGGGTTTGCGCCCCCAGATATCGCTGACTTTCCCCCAACTCGGGACAGTTGCTGAGCTGCCAAGCGTGTATGCTGCGCCCACCCAGGTGTATCCTGACGGCGCATTAAACTCGCCCACGATTGTAGGGATGGCCGTCGTCACAATCGTGGCGTCCAGCGCGGCGAGGAAAAGCGCTGAGCATAGTGCTACCATGATAGCTGCCATCTCCAATCCCGTGCGACCCCCCTCTGGCGAATCATTGGCAGCGGCCGCTGGTGTTGTTGCCGTACCATCTTGATTTGCTATTTCCGGATCTTTGGGGGTCTTACTAATGCCCTCGGCAGTTGTGTCTGTGTTGTCGTCGCTTGATATCGGCGTAGTAGGTTTTTCATTTGCGAGAGAGCCGTCTCGCTCGAGATCGGCGAGCTTCTCGTCTGCCGCCGCCATGTCTTTGCTGTGTCAAGTTTCTTGTCGAGTTCGCAGCAAGCAAAGCTTCACAGACTAAAGGCTAACTAACACAATGCATGGGGAGGGGGGTCCCGAAGGGGTTTTAAAGATTCGTACATTTTCTCGATTGGGACCAGACTTGCCGCTACCCATAAATCGGATAACATAGACACTGCCGAAGCTGGTTCGGCCGACCCATATTACATATTACGGCTGTGGGAACGGCTGTGGAAGGAGCAGGGACACACCCAGACAAGACATCAGATCGCAGGACCGGAAGCTTCCGCACGTTGCAGCTCCTGTAATCCTCTGCAATTCTGGCGTCAACGGCCCTCGGTGGCTGCTTCCGCTTTCAGCCTGGCTGCGGAGCAAACGTTGTATCTCCGAGCAAAACCGCGTACCTCCTACGCATAACCCGGCCAGTCAGAAAAAAATTCAAAGAAGTTCCCTAACCCAATCAATATTCGATGACGCTTACTTAGTTTACAGTAAGTGCCACATTTTGTTAGCGGTCGGCCGCTGGTCCGTCAGGCCATAAAGTCTAGTTCAACACCAATCCCCACTTCAACAGCAACTTTTTTCGTGGTGCAGGACAGACCCATTACTAGTTTCTCAATAATTCGAGGGTCCAAGATCCAAGGGACCATAGTTATTTATCAGTTGTCACAGGAACCTTGCACATACGATGTATTGGGCTTCATTTAAGCATCATGTCGGCGATGATGAGTACCGTTCACCGATAGGGCGGGTCAGAGGCAGGCTATCTAACCAGGCATCAATTCATCTTAGCCGTCAAGTGGGGTATCGGTCCTCGGATAACATCAGCGACCGAGTTGCTCACATTTGACAACTTCCTACATAATAAGTACTACCTACTGCAGAGTGAATCCTGGTGTGATAAATCATGTCTGACATGCAGTAAAGTCATAGAAGCAACTGTAGAAATTACTAGTTGGCATGACCCACGTGGAATTACTTATTAATTATCCAGTCACTATTTCCGGCAACTAAACGCGTACAACCAACTAAGTAGATGGAGTTAACTCGGCCGAAGCTTGTACGAGTGTGCGCAACAGAAAATGCGGCCCAGCGATCCAGTAAAACTTCGAGATTGAGAGCCTATCGACAACGAGCACGTAACATTATAAGATATTTTTTACGAAATAATCTTCATCTCTGGAAAATACATGACGCGTAACGAGGGTCGTTTGTCGCGGGATAGTTGGTATTAGTTAGATAAATCGAATATTGACCAACTATAAATAACTGGGAACTGCTAAAGCAGACAAAGCAACTTTATGTATACGATTAAGGCAGCAAGGTTATTAGACCCATTCATGCTGGTAAAATCGATTTTTCTGCGACGCGATAGCCACAGGGAAATTGACGGTGTTCTGTTGAACTTTCTCCAATGAGACTTGCTGATATATAGTTATTGATGAAATGAGTTCTACCCCTGGCAAAGAGAGGAGAATTAATATATCAGAACTACGGAGAAAGAAAAAAGTAAACCAAATACGTAAGGCAAAGCAAGGAGTCAGACCACCCCTTTTCTCCCTTGTATGCCCGTGATGGATAAATCCCCCGTTATGATCCAGCTAAGGTTCACCGCTTACATATATATATCAGTCCATTATGTAGATTAGATTTTATTGTTATTAGCTACAGAGAGTAACTAATATTCTCTGCCAAATGGAAGAATTAAGAAGTGTCAACAGGTGAGAAATATCTCGAAAGAGAGCAATCAAGAATAAATTCATCTTTAAAAAAATCAAAACAAGAGCGCGAGCTAAAATGTTCACTAACGTTTCTCTCACGGAAACCAAAGAGTCACAATATTGACACGTAATAGAAGTGGACAAGAGCTAGAAGTCTAGGGCTTGAAAGGATATTCGTATTGCAATAATCTACTAAAGCATCAAGGATACTATACAAGTCCAAGCTAGTCTTCTATTTCAGTCCTGGCGGCAATCTAAGTCTACATATGCGACGGCTTTACTTTCATTCCTCGCTTTTCTCCGCTTAATATTTTCCGTCCTGTTCTTTATTACGTATTCTTACTGTTAGACAAGCACGAGTAACTGAGTCAACAATCTACCACTCATATGATTTTTTACATGATATCAGGGTCACAAAATTGATTTGATTAGTAAAACATATTAGGCGCGTCCATAGAACCCTCGAGATCCGAATATATCCTACAGAGTGACATTTTGATAATATTACCCCCTCGAACAAAAAAACCAGGAGAAAGCTCCAGAGACAACCAGGTTTCTCTAAGCAGTAGCAAAATAGTACACAATTTCCACTTAATTAATCATAAGCACATTTCAAAGATACCCAAACAGAGAAATTCAACTCCAAACCGTTCTATACATCTTATAGACCCGACACCCCATTATATAAGAACCAACTGCACAGCAACAACAGAAACAGCCGAGACAGCCTATCTCACTGGAGTAGCAGCAGCTTTCGCCGCATAGTTCGTGATGGGCGTCGCCAAGCTCTGCAATGTAATAGGGTAGGCTGTCTGCCGTGCATACGTGCGCGTAGCAGCAGCGAATGAACTAGGTGTTCCAAGTCCGGGACCAGACGAGTTTCCTTGCGTCGGCAACTTGACCGTGGTAACAAGCGTAGTAGGCTTCGGTCCCATGAACGGAGGAGGCATAAACGACGGGCCCGGGCTCGGTTTCGGCGTAGGTCGCCACGGACGGAACGAAGTATGATACGGAGTGGGCTTTGCGGCAGCAGAGTAATTTCCCCTGGACCCGGGAACGCTGGTATTACCTGCAAAACTCAAACACGTACTCGTAGAAGCCGCGAAAAGCGTCGTGGTAGCAGTAGGATTGAATTCTCCGATGTCGATACCCGCGAGATCAGCGTCGACGTCTATGAATACCCCCGCGTTGATGTCCAGCTCGGCCGACACGGGGATCGCACATGATGAGTTGAATGGGAAGGAGGCCGATTCTTTCAGGATTACTTCTGGGATCGAGATGGAGGCGCCTGCGAGAGCTTTTAGGTCGATGATTTCGAGGTCGGGAAGCATCACGCCTGCTTGTACGCTTAGACGCAGGGCCACTGTCACTTCGGCGGGGAGATCGACTTTTAGGGGGAGTAGGGAGGCCGATGCGCCGTTGCTTTAGGGGGTTTGTTAGTGAAAAATATTATCTTTTGAGACTATGCGACGTGATATTGGGGGAAAGGGTTGTGGTAGATTATAATGAAACGTGGTAAGCAGAGATGAGCAGATGGTTACTTACAAGTTAGCAACATTCGGCTTCGCCTCATCGAATAGTATCATGAACGATGAACCATCAGGAATAGCAACCTTGAAACCACCTTCCGTCTCAACCTGGGCAGAAACCGCCAAGACCAGATCTATGGAGAAAACAACGCCAATCTGGAATCCGGGGCCCTATTCAACAGACTTCGTTAGTTCAACCTCAAGAATAAGTTACTCATAAACAACGACATAAACAACAAACATACAGCAATACCAAGCGGACTCTCCGTCTTCAGCAACGGCATAGAAAAGTCTCCAGATGCCGCCGCGGTGAGATCCAGATCTACAGTAGCGCCAACACCGTTGAACGTGAGACCGAGCATGGAGTCATTGAAGATGTCGCCGGGATCTGTGATGTCGATGTCGCTTATATCTGGCAACATGGCGAAGGCCGTGACTTCTCCGGTTGTCTTGCACTCGACGCATTTTAACGTCAACTTGCTGTCTCCAAGGTTTCTAGTAAGGAAGCTGGTGAGCTAGAATTTTCCCATGTATGGAATAGTATTTTTTTCCTTTGAGAAATGTATTGTTACGAGTCCTTAGATTCGGATGAAAATGAAATGTTATCATACCCACTAAGCAACACTTGATCGGTAACAGCAAAGTTCAGAGGGAAGCTCGCATCATGAGTGCTTCGCTTAAGAACACCCGATTGGATCGCATCAAAAAGGTCGCCGAAGTGTTTTTCATCACGAGACAGCAGAGGTTCCGGGAGGTCATAAAGCGCAGCGACACCTCGAAGCGCAGAAAAGAGCGCGAGGAGTCCTGCCTGAACACGCATAGCTGTACACAATCAACATGCACGAATATAGAAACGAAACCCAAAAGAATGAACAAAAGTTGGTATTAATGAACGAAAATTGAATTGAAAATATCGGACTCTTCAGAACCTCACGATGGCATGCTTCATATTAATATTATATAAATAACCACCCGGCAGACTATCAAACGTCCTCGGCCATACATCTATCTTGGTACTGTGGTAGACAGCATGGTTCGCCGGCTCCTTCACAGTCAGGGCCCCTTGAAGGATTTCGGCTGGGCAGTGCGATGCAATGCAGCCAGCCTCTCTCGGTGTTGTTTCGAGAGACGGATGTCTCTCGGCAAAGCGAACAATTCTCTGTGTTGGTGGAGACGGGGCAGATAGACAAATCGCTGGGTCTCTCTTCGAAACGATAGGGAAGGAGGCTGGTAATGGAGCAAAGACATTCTTAAATACCTAGCCTTCTGTCTTGGTGTTTCACTTGTCATCCGTGCTGTGTCCACCTCTATTGCTTCCTTAATTGATCACGGCAGACGCGCATGTATCTATAAAACATGCAATGATGCACCATCTCGCGAAAGCAGATTATCAGTACTATAGCTAGCCGAGAATCTCAATTGAGAAAATATGACATTGGATCGAAGATTGAGACATGGAATATGGGATGAAGTATTTTACGTTCTACTGCGTAAAAAATAGGGCGAATGATCTACGGTGCATCTGTAACGAGCTGAGACTATGGGGCTGAAGGGGGATTGCACTACGAAGTTTCAACTTCGCTCCGCATTGGTGTGCGTTGCCAACGGCATCGTCCCCCTGTCGGCGACAATCTAGGCACAGTTGAAATGAGCTGATCTCGCGATGCCGGCATTTGCTTTATACGTCCCATGATTCATGATCCCAACCCCAAGGTGTATATACTCTACAGTATCTCTATTCACAAAAAATGTCAACACCGATTCTTTATACGCTCATGAATGTCAAGTCTATTGTATCGTCAATTGCACACTGCGATGGTCTCTGTCTATAGCTTATATCCCTACTCCCGGAGCATGCCTAACCTCCATACCCGCTTTGATACACAGGCAATTGATTGAATTGCCAAAGATATTACAAAAGAGAAGCGACGCGCGTGTTGTATAATACATATCCGCTGGTAAAACTTATTCATGAGTGGCGTCTATTTTTTTTAGTTATCGGCTTTCTTCGCTTCCATCTTCTCAGAAGACTCGGGCAATTTCCTTGCTTGAGCTTGATCAGCCTCTGCATCTACAGCCTCGCTGACCACAGCTTTATCGAGACCTTGCTCTGCAGCGGCTTGCTGGCGGTCTTCCTTCTCGTCGATGTCATCTACATCTTTGGGCGTGGCGAACCCTGTGTCTTGGTTCTCTTGCTCTTGCTCATTCTCTTCCTCAATGAGTTCTTGCTGCTCCTTGAGTACGTCAAGACGTTGCTTGTTGGTCGCAGCGCCCTCAGCGTTATGCACCTCGAGTTCGATCTCGTGGTAGAGTTCCTCAGGAATAGATGAAAGAACACCAGTAAGAGCTTCGATTTGGCTGTGGAAACCACCCTCCTCGGCTTTCTGGCTGTACATGTAGGCGTTGCTCAGAACCAGGAGTGTGGAGGGTACACCATGCTTCAAACGTAACTCAAGCCAGGACTGGAGATCCTCTCGTAGCCTGCTTGGTGAAACTGTGTGTGTCTTGATACCTCGACTAGCACAGGCGGTTTGTAGTTCCAGGACATTGAGGCTGTCTACACCCTCAAAGCTGATGGCTTTATCGTCTCTCTTGATTTGACGCATACGGTGCCGGATTTGGTATCTGAGCATAGTGTCTGTGCCAAACGTGTTTAGGTTCAGGTAGCGACACATAGATACCAGTTGTGGTCTCGAAAGATTGTCTAGGGTAAGGTCATCCTTAAATGCCTGGCAGACCTTGATGACATCATCCGTGCTGGGTGTCTCCCCTGTCGCCCGCAACTTTCGGAAGAATGTAGCGAACTCCTCTTTTTGAGTAGTGGCAGGGGACAACGGTAATCCGGTCTCCTTCATCGTCTCGCGTAAGAAAGAGCTAACCTCCTTACGGGTGGCTCTAAGCGTTGCGGCCTTCTTATCTTTGGACTGTTGGCCCTCGTAGGTGCTGGGTAGCAGATTGGGGAAGAGCTTGAGTGCGATAGGCAGAAGAGCCTCGGCGAAGGGGACTATGATGAAAACGGAGAAGGGGACGAGACGACCAAGATCCTGAACTGTTCGCTGAAGTTGCCGGTTCTCTCGTCGGGTCAATTCGTAGCCAGCAGCCATCTTCAAGGCCAGCCGGCTACTGATTTTAATCTCGGTTGCCAGCAGCTTTGTACCATCCCAATAATGCTGAACCTCGTGCTTTATCCGTTGACCGAGCGTCAATTTCTTTCCCTGCTTCTCCTCTTTCTTCTCGACCTCTTGCTCTTTCTTCACAGCCAGATCGGTCAACGATTTGGGCTCAGCGGAGGCATCGGTTACTGGGGCCTGAGCTGGTTGCGCAGCAGCAGCGGCATTCTCTGACTTTGCAGGTTTCTGTTCTGATGCTTTCTTTATTGTCGCCGGCGACTCTTCCTTGGGGAGAGGCTTCTTGGCTTGTTCTGTGTTGAATCCGGGAGGGGGCCCGTTGTGGCCGCCAACTGAGTGCCGTTCGGTTGATATGCTTCGAAGCGGAATCAACAAGGCGCGCGTAGGCAGATCGAGAGGTAGCTGTCTGGCATGACGTCCAAAGTATGAACTTGGAAGGCCGAGCCCGGGCCTCGTTGCAATCCTACCGGCAAAGGGGTTCACTACGACGGCCCGTTGGGCAGCTCTGGTAGAGGCGCTCATGGTGAGCGCAAAGTCGACAAGCGATTGGTTGGATAACACAGGATACGAGATATACACAAACAAACGATCGAATGGTATTAAAGTAATAACGTATGTGAATGAATGAAAAAGCCGTTTCGGAGAGAATTGCGTGGAAGAAAGTGGTGTAATGGTTTTGGATGAGACCACCCGGCTAGACTGCCAACTTGCGCGAGGTACCCGGTATCTTTATTTCCTTACCCTATCCGATCTGCCTATCTGGACTCTGGAATGCCCGATAATTCCGACTCGGATCAGACTAGAGCTTGAGTCACGTGGCTTGGATCTTACCCGCAATCTGCCCGCAATCTGCCCGCAATGACTCGTTACAGAATTATAGCGGAGATGTCCCTTCACAGTTGGGGACAGCTGGTAGCTTTCGTGTAGGTACTATGTACTTTGTTGGTCATGTCACCAACTGTGATATTGTGTTTTAGAAAGGAATCATTGCGATAAATAGAGTCCAGGTAGTGAATTGTTGTCTATAATGCAGTTTGGGTATCTATTTTCTAAAACAAGCGACCAACGTATTTTAAGGCTCTTGCCACACGCCAATCAATGCTTTTTAAATGCTCCAGTAGTATGGCGCAAGACAAACACAAGAAATTTGTACAAAACTGAATAAAAATGAAAGTAAGTACCCATGATATGAATGCTCGCTGATCGCTGTTATCGTGGCCTCGTGATATTTGGACCCGTTCCTATGCCGGTCACTGTTCTCACAGCCCAGTGCAGCCAGCTCTCCTTCTCGAGCTGCATCTTTAGCTCGTCGGCTCTCTGTTCAACCTCTTCTACTTGGATCTCGAACTGGGCAGTACTGTCTTCCACTTCTTGCACCCGTGATAGAAGTGCCGTTATCTCGTACTCCAGCTTAGCCGCTTCTCCCTCGATGTGGTTGAGTGCCTCCGTGAGATGCTCTTTATGGTCTGCGACTATGCCTTGATAGTCGTACTGCGCTCGTTGATATAGAGCAGACGACTCATGATACATAGTCTGCAGCTGATCCATTTGGCGAGAGTATGTTTCGCTGGTTGTCTCAATCGCCTGTACCTTGCACTTTACCCACGGCTCGAAGTTCTTTTCCAGGTGTGTGACACTTAAGTATATAGCTTGTGCAGCCTCAAGAATGTGTGTCGAGTGGTCTGCCTTTGAGTTGTCATCGATATCTTCAGCATCACTAAAATCTACAACTTCCTCCCACTTGAGAACAGCTTCTTCAGCATCGCCAAAGGATAACCTTCGGGCCCAACGGGCTTCGAACAACGATTTATCGAGGTATGGTTGACTGTCAATGGCGCTGTGACGGCGACGTAGACTTAAAAACGCAGTAGCAGGACGAGACGTCGCTGCTGGGATGTCATCAATATCAACCTCGCCTATACGCTCGCCTGCAACGGATCCGGCAACAGATGTGCCTGCTGTGGTGGGATTGTCCTGAGTCTGTACCTGGGATACTTGTTTCTTATCAAGGGAAGCTAACTTCTGAATAGCTTCGTTGATTCGAGCGGGCATTCGCGATTCGACGGTAGATGTCTCGTCTGGGACCACCGAACTAGTATTAGGTATCGCAGCAGAGACATCTTTCTCCTTCTTGATCGCATTCAAGTATTCCTCAGGTTTGTTCTTCCAGGTAAAGGCCTTACCCAGTTGTCCTGAGGGGAGCTGCGCTGGGCTATGTACAAAGCCTGCGGAGGTACCAGATAGAAAGGAATGCTGAGAGCTATTGAAACCAAACTCAGAAGACTCATCCCTTGACGCCCGACTTCCATGTCCTCGCAAGCCACCGCCGCTGGTCATGGCATCTTTGATTCGGCCAAGCCCCGATCGAGCGTCACGGGCAACACTCTTGAATACCCCGCGGCGCAATGCATCTTTGTCGCCGGGGCTATCGGCTACGCTGGCCGTAGAGCCAGGTGCGGGTGTAGCGTATACCGCCGGCGAATCCTCTCTTTGACGTTGGTAAGTGTCGTCTTCAAAAGATGTCCGGAGGTCCTCCTTGCCGAGTAAAATCATGTCAGGTCCAGATTTTTCATGGTCGAGGGCTGGTGTACGCTTAGGCTTTCCGTGCCAGAGCCATTTTGCGCGTTCTCCGATAACTAGTCCAATGAAACGGTCGAGATCAATAGTCTCGATATCACCGATACCACCCTTATCACGACTACCGACCATTCCTAAGACTAATTCGCCTCTCTTGCCACCTATATCTGTGACTGTTGATTTAACGGCTTTCTGAACGCCCCAGCCCTCACCAGCCGCTGCTTTGGCGGTAATAGTATGCAGTTTACGCATGGTTTGCCGGTCAAGTTTTCGTGTTCTCTCGAGCTTGTGGGATTTCTGGAATTGAGATATGCCTTTTCCCATCAAGTCTAATTCGAACACGTCCTTAGGCACTTGCGCGCCCCAGGAACTCAGCCTATTTCTCGCCCCTCCTAATAAGCCTAATAATGCAGATACCGTCGTAGGCCCAAGTATACCGTCTGTAGGTTCCACGTTGAAATACTCGACCCCGAATTCTGTCCACCAGTCGCCGATGGAAGTTTCCGTCTTATCACACAGTAAGCCATCGATATATTCGCGGTCAAGCTTACCAAACAGGTGGAGTGCGACTTGGCAAAACTTGACCAGTTCAATGACGGCATCTTCTGTTGAGACTTTGTCATTCGTTTTGTAGAGTTGGTGAAACTTTGCTTTGGCAGCAGGTACGGGTTCTGCAAGTGTTATCCCAGACCGCCCTAAACAGCCTAATCTCTTGAGATTTTCATTGACAATAAAGGTCCGCCGTTGACTCTTGATGTTCCCCCCGGGGACCGAGATGACAGTTAGAGCCGAAGGAAAACTGCTGAGATTCGTCACCATCAACTCGCCTAAATCTGTATCTCGAGGTCGCGCATGATACTGATGGATGGCCTTGAAATACAAGCGGAGCTTGTCAGACCATGCTTTCTCGTCTGCAGGAACTGATAGCACACCAACGGCAACCCCATGATTCGCATCTCCGGTATACGTGACAATGACAAGAGTCGGCGACTCGCGGGAGCAGGCCCATTGTTCGACCAGGTATAGTTCGTATCCTTTAAGCTCGGCTTTCCGCTCAACGACTCTGACACTCTGGTCTCCTTCCAAATACCTATAACCGTAACCATCAGTGCTGTCCTAGCCTACGCTGTTAGTATAGCGACGTACCTAAAAGCAACGGGATCCGGAATTACGACTTTGCGCCGCTCGGAGCCGGGAGAAGCTGGCCGCTCTGTAGCAGAGGCTTGTTTCGAGGCGAATGGGGTTATTGGAGTATCAGTTCGAAGTGCACGGCCACCACCGTAGGATATGGCTCGCGCAATGTTGGTATCGTCGTCTCGGTGGCGCGCGGCTTCGTCATTGTATGACGCTGTCTTCCTTAACGACATGGCTCACTCCATGTATGATAGCCAAACGAGTTCACGGTACTCCGGACATGATAGCAATTCAAGCAGCGCAGCGTAGAAACGAGATGCTACTTTGTGTGGAATGGACTGGCAACCCAGGTTTGATATATGCCGGTTTACCCGTGCTATGAGCCAGGGAGCGAGGGAGAAGCTGACATGTGAAGGTCGGTCTGCAAGCTGAGATAACCGGCAGTAACTGCAGGTGACTTGCTTAATGCACAATGCTTAATGAACAACCTGCACAACCTCAAGGAGACCCCTGAATGATGGGGGAAGCTGTCTGCTGTCTCCCTGCGGTAGCGCATTGCGGTCAAGTTAGGCAAGTTAGGTAGTGTACAACTCAAGAGGTCATGCGTCATTGTCCTTTCCTAAACTGGGTAAGACACAGGCAGCTACCCGGGTTTGTCTTAGCGACGATGCCGATGTAACAGGGGATTACCTAGCCGCCACTTTTAATGCATTGAATGAGGTAGCTACAGTGTAAGGTGTCTTTATTGAAGGTCTGAATGAGGATGTATATTCTAAGTTTAGAGGTGTTCAGCAGACACTGTGCTATATTCATATACCTATAGTAGGTTCAACAGCACTTTTGCACCTGACAACCTGCCCTCCGAAAAATAAAATAATGCTTTTATTATTAAGGAAATACATCGAAGGAAAATTATATCAAGAGAATATGTTAAAAGTGCTAAAATATATTAAAAGACTTTTTTATTATTATAATCATTAATTAATTGTTGACTTTTTTTGCTAAATTGTTTAAATGTTGTTTATTTATAAAATTTTAGTTTTAGTTTTTTATATTTTATTAATTAACGGTTTTTTTTTTTTGTTTATTTATAAAAAATAATTGTTTTTAAATAGTTTTATGTTTAAATTAAGCTTATATATAAGAAATATTTGCTAAAAAAGTTAAATTAAATAAGTTTTAAATAATTAATAAATATTACGTTATAAATTTTTTATATTTAAAAAAATTTAAGCTTGTATATTATATGTTTAATACATTTAAAAATTTTAAATAATTTAACATACTATTGTTTTAGCTTTTTTTTAATTAATACTATTTTTAAAATAATATATTTTTTATATAGTTATAAAAATATTTAATTTTTAATATTAAAAAACTAAAAAAAATACATGTAGTTAAATTAGTTTTTTATATTTATAGCTACAACATATATTATATTATATGCTTTTATTTATATTATAAAAAAATTTATGTTTAAAAAACATTTTTTTAAAGCTATAACGTTAAATATATTATTAAATATAAAGCTTTATATAACTTTATTAAAAGTTTATTTTATAACTAATAAATAATTGTTATTAAATTTAAATTATAATTAAAAAATAACATTAAGCTATTAGTTTAAATTATTTATAGTGTTAATATAATAATAAAAAGCAAATTTAATTATTTAAATTATTTGTTTATTTTGCTTATTAATAAATAGCTTATAAATTATTAAATATAAAAGTTTTATATTTAGCTTTATTTATATAGCTTTTTAAAGTATTGCTAAAAACTTAAAGTTATAATTAAATATAATAATTTTTAAAATTTTTTAATTATTTAAAAAAAAACGCAATATAAATACTTTTTTTTATTACTTAGTTATATATAACTTTTTTTTTAAAATTATATTAACTTTTTTAAATATTTTATATATATAAAATATTATTATATTAAATTTGTTTAAAAATATTAATAAAATAAAAAAAAAATTTATTATAATAATATAATATAAATATAATAGTTTAATTATTAGTTATAAATTTTTATATTTTTTATAATAGTAAGTTTTAAAAATTTAACATTTTAAACATTTTTTTAAATATTTTTTTAATTTATAACATTTTTAAAAAATGTAATAATATATTAAATATAAAACAAGCTTTTTATAATTAATATAATTATATTTATAAAATGTTTTAAAAATTTATAAATTGCAGCTATAAAAAATATATAATTAAAATAAGTTTTTATTTATTATTTTTTATAATAAGCTATTATATAATTAAAAAAATAAGTTAGCTTAATTTTTTAGTTTTAAAAAAATGTTTTATTTAATTATATTTAGTATTTATTTTTATTATAAGTTTTTTAAATATTTTTTTTATAAGCTTTTTTAAAAATTTAAAAATATTTTAATAAAAAAAATCCTAGTTTAGTTAATGCTTTTATTAACTTAAACAACATTTTATAATTTTTTTAATAACTTTTAAAGTATATTTATTAAAAACAAAAAAATGCTTTTTATTAGCTTTAATATTATAATTATAGCCTAGTTTTTTAAATAATTTATAACTGCTTATATTATTATATTTAAGTTATTAAAAAAAATGTTAAATTTTTTAAGAATATTTAATAATATAGTTTGTTTTTTTTTTTTAAAACATAATAATATATTTAAAATAATATATAAATATTTTAGTTTATATATAACTATTATATTAAATTAGCTAATATATTTTATTGCTTATATTAATTTTTTGTTTTAAATAAATATAACTATTAAATTTATAATATTTATTAATTGTTTATATATTTTAATTATTATTTAATAGTTAATAAAAATATAAATATTAGCTATATAAATATTAATTTAATAACGTATTTTTTAAAAATATTATATAAAACTAATAATTTTTATTTTAATTAACTAATATTATTTTTTAGTATTATTTAAAGTTTAAAATAAAAAAACAATTTAATACAAAAAGCTAGAGGGGGTCTCTTTGAAGAAGGGTTCATAGCTACAAGGTGGCTGTAATGGCTGGATCTATATTAAAATAAGCTTTTTAAAAAAGGTTAAAGCTAGCGCCTGCAGCGCAAGCCCACTTTTTCTTTCTTTTTTAAAGGGTATTATAATATATAAACTTAATATTGCTTTACTACTTTTAGCAATCTGTGCTAAATAGTGCAGTAAGTTATATAATTATACAAACTTTATATTTTAGTTTTTTTTAGCTGCTAGCAGTTTGTATATATAAAATGGTTTTTTAACTTTTAATTATATTAACTTTGTTATTTTGTTTAAATTAGTTTATTAATATTTAAATATTAACTTATTTATAAAAGGTATAAAAAGTAGTTTTTTAATTTTTAATTATTAAAAACAAGTAAAAGTTTAAAAAAAGCTTGTTTTAAAGTGGTTTTTTAACTTTTATTATAATTTTTTTTAAAAAAGTTAATTAATTAACTTTAAATACTTAGCTTTTAGTTTTAAACTAGTTAATTATTAAACAGGGATTTATTTTATATTACGTAAATTATTACTAGTTAAATAATCTAATATTTTAATAATATATACTAAATAATTATGCTATTTGCTTATTATTATATTTAGTTATAATTAACATTTACGGTTTTTTAAGCTAGCTGTTTTTTTAAACTTTAATTAACATTATATTTAAATAAAAAAGCTTATATTAAAATTTTTATTATATATAAACAAATTTAGCTATACTTTTATTTATATTAAGGTTTTTTAATATATATAAATATTTTTATATTTTTTTGTTAATATTTTATAGCTATATTATAATTAAGTATATAATTAAATTTAAGTTTAATTTTATAAAAGTGTACAATTTTATTTATAAAGTAGCTAATATTAAATAGCACATTTAATTAATTATAAATATAATTTTATTTGTTTTTAATTAATATATACTTAAATTAATTAATTATTTATTTATTTAATACTTATATATTTTTTTTATTTTTGTGCTTGTATTAACTAAATATATTACAAATTAATATTTTAATATTAATTAAATTAACGGTACTATATAGCATATTAAATAGCAAAAATTTCAAAAGCTTAATAATTAAGTTCTAAGAACTTTTTAGCATAAAGAATTTAATTTTTAACTTAATTAAAGCTAATAAGATTTTAATAAACTTAAGTTTTTAAAAAGCTATGCTATTTTTATTATTGCTTTTAGTTAAAATATTAGCAAGCGATTTTTTGTTTAAATTTTTTATTGTATTATAAAAAAAACCTTAGCTGCTTCTGCTAAAAAGCTAAGCAAACTACAACTTATAAATATTAAGCACTAGTTTTACATAAAAATTAAAATTAAACAATAATTAAAGTTAAGCAACCTAAATATTTTTTAAATTAAAAAATAATAAAAGCAGCTAAAATTATATTAATTAAAAGTTTAAAAAACAAGCTGCTATAAATAATAATATAATTATTAACTTTAATAATATAATTAAAACTTTAAATAATAATATAAACTTATTATATAATAATGTTTATAAAAAAATAATAATAATAAAAAGCAAAATAAACAGAATTAAAAAATAAATAAAAAAATTAACTTAAAGCAACGTATAAACAAACAACTTGTTATAAAAATTAATATAGCAGCAGCAGGATTTTTTATAAAGCTTGCTAAAATTAACCTAATTTGTTTAATTAAAACATTTTTTTTAACCTGCTTTAAAACCTGCTACTTTAATACTAAATTTAAAAAACTTATAAAATAAATTTAACAACATTTAATTTATTATAAAACAAAACTTTAATAAAAAAAAAGTATTTAAAAAATTTTAATTATTTAATAGCAACTTTTATTATTAAGCAAACTTATTATTTTAATTTAATTTAGCTTAATTTAAATTTAAAAGTATATTTATTTTAATATAAGCTAAACTTTTTATTTAATTAAAATTTAGCTAACTTTTTTTATTAATGCTTAAATTTAACAAACTAGCATTTTTTTTGCTAACTTAAATAAAATTAGATTTTTAAATAAAATAAGCAACTAATTTATTATTTATTATAATATTAGCTTTAATAAACATAATATAACTAGCGCTTATATTTTAAGTTAGGTTTAATTTAAACTTTAAGTTAAATTGTCCGTTTAAATTGTTTTTTTTACGCTTTATAATAAAAAGCAAAAAATTAAATTATAATAAACTTACTAAGTTTTTAATATTATATAAATAAACATAACTATATATATAAAATTATTTATTTTTAATTAATTAATAATTTATATAACAAAAAAGCAAAAACCTTAATTTTAGTAGCAACTTTAGCAATAATAATAATAATAATTATAAAAATAAACGCTAAAACAATTTTTTTAAAAATTTATTATAACTTTTTAAAAAGTTTTATTAATTATAAAGCTTTAATAAAAGCAATTTTAACAATAACAAACAAAAAAATTTTTAATAATTATTTATGCTTAATTTATTATAGTTTAAATAGTTATAAATAAAATAATTATAGTTAAAACAGTTATAATATAGTAGTAGCAGCTTTAATTAACTTAAAAAATTAAACATTAGCTAATTTAACTTTAACTAAAAAAACTGCAACAATATAAAAATAATAATTAAAAAAAACAAAATTATTTTTATTAATATATATTGTTTTTTTAAACAATTAAACTTTTTTATAAAAAATAATAA
>MU376023.1:0-65050 GCA_022495235.1 Xylaria curta | reverse complement strand
CACTTTATAATATATAATTATATATAATATTATATATTTTAAGTTTTTTTATTAAATTTTATTAATTTTAGCTTTTTATTATTAAAACCTATTAGTTTTAATTAATTTTTTTTAATTTTATTGCTTTTATAAGTTGTAGCAACAATTTTTAAAGCTGCTAAAGCTTATTTTACTTTTAATTATTAAAAAACCTATTAATCCTGCTTTAATTATTACTATTTTAGCTTATAGGTTTGCGTTTATATTTAAAGCTTTAATATAATTAAAAACTTATTTGTTTTTAAGGTTTTATATTAAAAACTTATTTGTTTTTAAATTTTTAAGCTAAAAATACTTTAGTTTTTAAATTTTGTTAATTTTTATTTATAAATATTTATATAAATCCCTTATTAATTTTGTTATTTTTTTATTTTTTTTTATTTTTTTTTTATTATTTTTATTATTAGCTTTATTAATTTTATTAATATTTTTGCTAATATTTTTTTATTTAACCTTATTTTAGCTTATTTATTATTACTTATTTAAATTTTTATGTTATATAATTAAAATAAAGCATTATTATTTATTTAAATTTTTATGCTATATAATTAAAATAAAGCATTACTATTTATTTAAATTTTTATGCTGCATAATTAAAACAAGATTATTTTGTTTTTTATACTAAATAGTTAAAAAAAAATAATTTTAAAATAATGCAAGTTTAAAAATAGTTTTAATATATTACGCTTTTAAAAATATTTTTTTATTTAGTTTATATATTATTACTTATAAGTAAATGTTGTTTTTGTTATATATTTATAAATATAAAAAAGTTTTACTTAAGTATTGCTGCTAATTTTTTTACTTTTTAGCCGTTTTTATTTTATAACTTAATAATAATTTAATTAAAAGCTTTTATTTTATATAAAATGTAAATGTTAGCTTTATTTATACCTTTTTTTTTAAAACTTTAACAACTTGTCCTTTTTTAAAACCCCAGCAACCTATTTTTTTTAAGCTTTTTACTTATAGCTTTTAGCTTTTAACTTTTATTTAAAACTAGTTTTTAAATTATAATAAATTATTAAATAATAAAAAAAAACAATAAAAGCTGGTTTTTAAGTTATAATAGCTTTTAGCTTTTAATTTTATTTAAAGCTAGTTTTTAAGCTATAATAAGTTGCTAAATAATAAAAAAAAATAATAAAAGCTAGTTTTTAAGTTATAATAAATTATTAAATAATAAAAAAAAAACAGCAAAATCTAGCAGTAACAATATTTATTAAAGTTATACTATTATATTTTAGTTTAATTATAATTTTAAACTAAAAAGCAAAATTAAAAAAATTTACTATTTTTTTTTAAATAAAAAAAACTTATTATAATATTAAAATTTTAATAAACTGTTATAAAAAAAATATTTAGCTACTTACTATTACTTTTGCTACCGCTTTTTGCTTTTTTTTTTGCTGCTTTTTGCTTTTTTTTTTTTAATATTTAAAACAAACTTATTTAAAAAAAACAAAAAAAACAAAACTAAAAATATTTATTATATAATTATATAAATAATTTTTTATTATTATTTTTTAATAATTTTAATTTTATTTTAAGTTTAATTAAATTTATTTTATAAAATTATTATTATATTTTATGCTTATTTAAATTTATTTTATTAAATTATTGTTATTTTTTTATTATAGTATTAAAATTTTATGTTTTTAATATTAACTAAAGCTTAAAAATTAAACTAAACTTAAAACGAAAAAAAAAAAAGTTAAAAATATAATATATAACTTTTATTAAAAAAACTACTAAAATTGCTTTATAATATTAACGCTACTAATAAATTTGAACTTAAATAATTTTAAAACTTTTTTTAATTTTTGCTTTTTAAATTTTAACTTGCAGTTTTTAATAAAAAAAAACAAAAAAACAGCAAAAAAGCTATTGCACTAACTTTTAAACCAGCTGTTTTATAAAAATAAAGCTTAAAAAGTTTTATATTATTAGCAACATTTTTTTTTTTTTATGCTTTAAAAGCGTTTAATTTTTTAAGCAACGTTATATAAATTTTAGCTTGCAGTTTTTAATAAAAAAAAACAAAAAAGCAACAAACAAAAAAGCTGCTGCACTAATTTTTAAATTAGCTGTTTTATAAAAACAAAGCTTAAAAAGTTTTGCATTATTAATAATATTTTTTTTTTTTTATGCTTTAAAAACGTTTAATTTTTTAAGCAGTGTTATATAAATTTTAGTTTGCAATTTTTAATAAAAAAAAGCAAAAAAGCTGCTTTATAAAAACAAAGCTTAAAAAGTTTTACGTTATTAATAATATTTTTTTTTTTTTACGTTTTAAAAACGTTTAATTTTTTAAATAGCATTATATAAAATAAAAAAAAGCGGTTTTAAATAAAAATAAAAGCTTATATAAACATTTAATAAAGCAGCATATAAATTATTAAATTTAAATATTTTTTTAACTTATTTAAGCTTTTTATATAATTTTATTAAACTTTATATTATGTTTTAAAAGCTTTATAATATGTTATATAATTTAAAAAAGCATTAAAACGTTTAAAATTATATATTTATTTAATTTAAAAGCAAAAAATATATATAAAACATTAAAACGTTTAAAATTATATTTAAAAACAAAAATACAAAATTATATATTTATTTAATTCAAAAACAAAAAATATATATAAAGTACTAAAATGTTTAAAATTATATTTAAAAACAAAAGCATAAAATTACATATTTATTTAATTTAAAAGCAAAAAACACACTTAGCCAATATTACTACTTAACTATATATATAAATTTTGGACCGATAGCGAGTACTTCTATAGTTATAAACCTTTGCTTTAATTTATATTTAATTTGTATAAGTGGTGAAGCTAATCTACATAAATAGGAAATTGGTGGCATTCCCAGCCAAAAAGGGTGGCAGACGCAGGTGGGCTAGGTCGTACAGCTCTAAGCGAGTTGTTTCCTCTTCATTAGCTCATGGCTGCCTCACTAAGGCTCAACGAGCGGCAGAGAGTGACACCGGATGAAACAATCAGACTTGCCAAGTCTTCCGGTAAGCCTTTGATTTTAGTTTTATTCCTCGAGAATCCAAGAACGATATGAGCCGGCTACGCGACGGCCACACATCCCCAGGAAGTGTGATCAAAGCTTGCATAAAGCAAGGTGTAAGGGTAGGCATGTAGTTCTGCGGCACTAGCAAATCGAATCCGATAGGGCTGCCTTTGCCCCTCTTCGTCTCAAACCTAGTTGGAACTGATAGGACTCTGATATACCCTTGTATCACTAGCAAGTAGGTGTCAGATGCTTTAACTCTTGCCCTAGTGGAACGTTCCTTTTGACTATAGTAGAGAATAGGGTTCCGTCAAGCGTCGGTCGATAGGAAACGAAAACAACATCCACGTCAGTCAATAGTCTTACCTAAGAGCGGTTGTGCCATACCTGACTGGGTGCTATTATAGCAAGTGGAAAAACGACTATGCAATGTAAGTTGCTGGATCCTTTCAAACCCACCTAATATATTCAGGAGCCATCTTCAGCCTCAATGTATGCAGCAAGTGAAAAATGCACAATAGGCGGAGACAGCAAGAGGGCGCAGCATAACATAGCTAGAACTTGCTCCCGAATGCACGGAACAGTGCCATTTTCTTTGACAACTCGATCCGGCGCCGTGCATAAGCTTTGGGAGATTCAACGAGTAACGAGACCCCATACAAATGAATATGGCGGTGAAAGGAGCGTTGGAGGTAATACCAGGCTGACATCCACCTACCGTATCCTTGCATAGGTTATAATAGTGGCGGCCATAAATCATATCGTGAATGAGTTAATGTCGGAAAGGGTAACAGATAACGCCAACGCCAAGGAAAGAGACGACTCTTATCACTGCTCATCATGTTTGATGAATAAGCCCCCTCGTAGTTGGCACAAATAGATATGATGCCGGCTCTTTAGTGAGGCACAACACGAGCAACGAGTTATTGTTACCCACCCGTGACTGATACAGAGAGTCGCGATGCTCAAACTGAAATTGAGATAGGTTGGCTGGCGACAGAGAGGATGCCAAGAGGGCACGTGTGCGAATCACAAGAGGTATCTGACCTGGCCAAGTACTGTTGTTGATCTTGCCGGGAGAGACGATGACGCTTCTGTGAGCGCCACTTTGGAGATGGTGATATGTTTCCAGCTACATGGCGTGCTAGAGCAAGTACGATATCGGTCAGATGGAGGCTTGCCGAACCATAGAACCGGGAGACGCCAGCATCAAGCCGATTGTTAGCGACAGCCGAAAGACATGAGCCACCGAGTAAGTACCTCATGTTGCAGAACAGCAGGTAGGCTACATCATGCAGTTAGGTAATACATTTACCTACTATACATTGTCAGATTGTGGATGTGTGGTGCCGGGGTGTAGTGCTAGAGAAGGTTAGGACATCCAGAGCAGAACTTGGTTCAGCCCATGTGTTCGTGACGGATCTCTAGTGCAGGCTGCCAGTTCGGCGTAGGATCCTTACTTGCGCGTGTCATTGGAAGAAGTACGCCAGCAACTACCTACTAGTACAGACTGTATGTAAGTACCCGTCCCCAACGACAGGCAACGACGTAATCGCGACGGAAAGCGGAAGGAGGATGCGAAGCATAGCCGCTGGGCATCCATCGTCAGCGGAATAGCACCCTTGGCCAACGTACCACCTGAATCACATGACATGGCATGTTAATAGCAACACATATAGTATTAGGTGTGGCTCCCACAACTAAATCTGTTGAAAAGGCGAACATGCGAAAACGATGACTCCCAGGAGGATCTGATCAAAACTACCTTGGGACATCTGTACGAATCGAGGCTACGAAACATTGAACATAGTATTAGTTACCCTTACGGGAATAGATAGAAGGATCTCATGCCGAGCTAGGCTATATATAGTAATAAAAGGTCATGCTTAAGGAAGGCACATATGGATGTGATACCAAAGATGTGATGAAGTCGCACGACAATTTCGCGCCCGCGCTTGGAGCTGCGCTAAGCTGCGCTAGGCCCTAATCGCCCGCGAAATGACCGGCTACGTACGGAAGCTAGATGACGTACTCTACTGTACTGAAGTGTATGTATGTCTCTGATCTCCATCTATGTGTGCAGTAAAATCTCATCTCGATGAACAGGACCAAAGCACATCATCGCTTTGGTCATTCTATCACATTCATATCCGAGATCTCCCCTATTTTGGTAAATCGTGGTTGAGTACGCTCATCTACCATGCAAGGTGGGTAGGGATATCCACCTTTTCGCCAATAAACACGATCGCTAGCCTCGATTAGCCGCCCAGCGCCCGCACTTCGGCCTCAATAAGCGCCCTCTCAACCCTCCAACGAACTTGCTGGTGTGGCTCGCTGCCGACTTCTTTCTAGAATTTTTCCTCGTCCATGCTCCCAACAGAGTCCTCCCAACGTCATGACCTGCACTAACCTGCACAAATTAGCGCTTGGCCGGCCACGCCTGTCGGCCGCCCAGCTTAAATCACCCGCATACCTCGCCGCGCGACATCCTTCCCGAGAGCCACATCCGCGGTTCTGGTAGGCCACCATCGAGATACCACTCTGTTCAAGTGCCTGCAGATGGGTAAGTGCAGATGGGCGTCTCGCCGTCTGACCGCTGCTCCGCGCCCGTCGCGCAGTAGCCTACCATCCAGATGGGTACACCGGGATCGTTTACCTAGCGTAGGTAACTGGTTTGTAGAAGCGCCGTTTTGGCCCACAAGCGCGCAGCATCATAAGGCCATTCTGAATGCCCAGTATCGCCGAGACTGTCACATACAAGGCCTCACCGCTTCTACTTGTGTTCTAGGGATACCAGGCTCCAGGCGCAAAATCCTCGAAGCCGGCATGTGTTATGCATGTGTTAGTGTCCCATCACCTCGCTACTACTGGTACTCTACTCGCAAGACCGTGAATGCGGACGCCCTGTCATTTCCCCGATGATCCTACGATCGTGGGGTGCCGATAGATCCTACAGCCGAGCTGTATGTACAGTCTGTGACGTGCCTTTCGATCAGGCGGATGTGCAAGACCATGCTTATTTTTAGGGGGTTGCTATATTAAGATAACAGCCTCAATCTGCAACCCGTCTGTTGCTTATTGAGACGTCACCTCTTCCATAAATCTGGATGCTGGTCCTTCTCATGGAAGTTTAACCTCAATCCCTTATAGCTACCCTATGCGGCGCCCATTGTAAGTGTATAATCTATCCTGGAAATATTGCCCTTGCTTGATGAGGTTTTCATTATTGTTATTCGGCCAATTAGAAATGGCTGATCCTATGGTGCACGTTAGACCTCCGCTTCTTATTGGATCGATAGTTTGAAGTTGCCTTGCCCCTTAATTATCATAGCTTCTCGACACCTGAATGGGAGGCAGCCTGAATACAACCAAGAATAACAGATGACAACAAATAACGTCGTTTTTCGCCGTTGAGAAACGAATACGGCTGATTTTCTTGTCATGTTATTTTTATTGGGACTCTACGCAAGGCAACTCGGTCACCGCCGTCCGAAATTTTGTTGTCAGTCCTAGCTGTCGAATATAAATAAATTCGTTAACTAGAATGGTCATGATACGGGCTATTAATACGATGCAACGTCATCGACGAGTGAGAAACAAGTTTGTTGGCGTGTAAGTCAACAATACGATCAAACTCATCAACACAACTACCATGTGTGGAAGAAATAATACACGTCAAGTTTCCCATCAATTGCTAAGGCTTAGGCGTAACTATTAGCAATGGCCTTACACTCGTCCTATGAGTGGTTACGAGGTATCTGGGGAAGTTGTATGATTTCTCACGCCAGGTGAATATGTAAATCCTAGATATTCAACTGCGACTTCAGATCTCTAGGAAACTGCGAGAAGATGATTATATCTAAGATGATCCCAGTGGTTGCAGCTTGTAGCGGCTGAAAAACTCATTGCAACATAGTCAATGAATTAATATTACTCGATGATCACCTTGTGTGTCCAGTTTATAGTAGTAAATACTGTAGGGTCAACTCTGGGATCGGTTTTAGGCCAGTTTACTCATTTCGGAAATTCTAGTCAACTTTTTCTCCTTTTAATCCAATTTCCAATCCAGATTCAACTATGACGCTTTATGGACCAATTCTGCCATTCACATCCTATCCTTACTTTCTCATAGGCTCATACGCGGGCTGTTCTCTTTCTTGGCGTGGGAGACGTAATGTTCTGTGAGGCTAAGGCAATCAAGGAAACTGCTAGGAAGGCCTCGAGTAAACTAACTACAATCGCGAGATAGGCATCTTGAGTCAAGTTTATACTAAGTTCCTGACCACTTCCACACACAATACTCACCATCGTCACTCTGGCTTGTGTGTTACGATACTCGGGATTCTTGCCACCATGCGTTACAATGCACATTAGGAATAGGCTTAGCAAACACCGTCAGATTAACATGTTAACATTCAATAAAGGGCGAATGTAACTTTATTTACAAATACAGGTGTATTTTTGCAGTGCCGAGTAGTGTGGTATACAGGAAGTTCAAGTTCTCTGGGACTATAGAACTCATGGAGTAAACACGACAACATTTCCCCAGGCAGTATTCTTCGCAGCTGTCTCGAACGCCGTTTCGTAGTCCTCGAGTTTGAACTTTCCACTCACTTGGTGACCAGCCCCTTTTCCGAGCTTCAAAGTCCCCACCTCGACCATCTTCACAAGATTTCGAATTTCCGTCCTGCTGTACATCCACCTCCCCTTGACCTCCAGACTCTTCAGAATCATGAGGAAGTACGGTATGCTGATGTTTCCGGTCAGGCCACCCATGAGAGCAACCCTACCCCGCTTGCGCAACGATAGCATGGCACTTTTTAAATGGGTGGGCTCGTCGTGAACCGAATGTGGTGTGAAGTCGATGAAAGCGTCAGCCAAGCCAAAGGCTTGGATAGCCTGAGCATCTTTCTCGACGTCACCAGTGATTGTCACCGTCTCTACACGCGGGATCGTAGACTTCAGCTTGGCTAGCGTCTCCTTGTTACGGCCCAATGCGATGACGCGTGCGCCAACAGCAGACGCCATCTCAACCGCAGCACCACCAAACTGACCAGTAGCAGGCCCGACAATTACCGTTTCACCGGCCTTGATGTCGACGTTGGATACACCACCATATGCCACAGCAAGTCGGGGAATCATAGTCAACTCTTCGACACTGTAGCCGTGCTTTCCGAGAAGAGTCTCTTCGTCGAGAGTAATAACATTCTCGAGCGGGACGACAGCATGTGTCTGCCAGCAGCCATCACGCCAGGTCTCAGCCAATTTCTTGCCCTTGCTGTCGCCGCTGTCCATGAGTCCAACTATAATCTCGGCAGAGGAGTCATCTCTTGCGGTAGTGAACGGGTCGACTACAACGAGTTGGCCTTCTTTGACAGATACGGCATCCGAGCCCACCGACACAACGCGGCCGACGGCGTTGTTTCCGTAGACACAAGGGACGGGGAATGAGAAGCCTCGCACCTCGTGCGATACTAGGTAGCCATGGCTGGGGCCGATAACAGATGCCAAAACCCGGACTACTGCTGTGCCTGGTATAGCCTTGGGAATACCCCCCTCTGTGACCTTGATGTCGGCAGGTGACTTGATGGATTGGACAACAAGAGCTTTTGCACTAGCCATGATTGTACACTTGAAAGATTGAGACGTGGGTGAGTAAGTGAGTGTGGCAATATGTGTGTATGATAGAACCTAAAATAGGAATGTCGTGCCTGAGTATCCGTTTCTAATAGTCGAGTTAGTTGAGATCACTTATTGTTCGGCTACATTGATTCTATCAGGACTATTCGCCTCTTATAAATGCTAACTCCTTTGTCATCTATGACGGTGATAATTCGACCGGCTCGGAAGACGGACGAATTCGAAGCTACAACGACCGATACAGCCGTAGAAGCGCAGTCCTCTCGGCGATACGAATTACTGCTTTGGGTATCACATCGGCGTTGAGGATCTGGTTATCTCCTGAAGCCGATCTCTCCAAGTTTAGCACTGAAATAGGGCAATTGAAGGCTTGGCACGGCGCTAACTAACATTTGACCTTCGGGAGTCTTCTTCCCCGGCAGCCCGGGGCATAGTGTACACAAATACAGTGAGCCTCGCCTACCTAGCACCCTATTAGATAATGGGTTTAATAGGAATTACCTAATCTTGATCCAGCGCGATTTTAGCCCCAAGCATCACAGTATCTAACAAGCTCTATCTTTTGTTATGCGTCCGCAATATGTAGTAATTCATACATGTATGGCTCACAGTCTACGCAAATACTAGTTGGCAGTATCAGCCTGCACCTTATATGCTGTAGGTATAAGGTATAATAGTATGCAGGTAATGTTGACGTAAGCTTGCAAATATTGCTCGGCTGGATGCAAGACGTAGTAAGAAGCAAATTGGCGTGAGACCTTACCGACCAGTTGCTGACCAACAAAGTAGCTTCAGCCGAACCGGTCGGTCTATGCAGGTATTAGTAGTTTCGGTTCAACGGCTTGGTTGATTTAGCTTTTCTAGCGCAGCCAAAATATACCTTAACGTGGTAAAGCGGCCGGCAGGTACGCTGTACAACATGTCAACTCAGCAGAGCTATAACCCACAAGCGCTGTAAGTAGTACTTACACATAGTCGTAATCATTACTTGCTGTAAGTAGAGTGGATACGAAATGGATCTAAGATCCGAAGTACCAGGCATTCGCCTCGAACATAACACTGACACCTTCGGAGTTTGGATCTTGGATCTTAGGCGTTCATTCCTCAGCTGAGAAGTGGACGGCAGCCGATGTACACTGTCTTGGAGATATAGTTCATACAGTCTTTATAATGCTATAATCAGCGTACACACTGTGTAATAGTAAGACCTACTAATAAGTACACAGGTACTGTACATCCTTACTTACGGTGGTTTTAAACTACCATTTCGTTCTGATTAATTTTGTTTCAGAGCTTTCAACTCGCTTTTGCCTAAGTTGAATATGCTAGGGCCGGGCAGTCCGTGAAACTTAGCTCAATTCTAAGCCAGTAAGTATATCCGGGGGGGCAGTCCGCATTTGCCGGTACTGACCAAGCATGCAAATAATCACATCGAAACGCGTTCATATGTCAGCTAAAGTTCAGACTTGCACACAAAACTCATACTGAAGGGCTTACCGAGACATATAGTTACATATTAAGTAGTAATTTTTGAGTAAGGAATAGCCTGCTTGAGGAGCTTGAAGGCTTCTGAACATATGCCTGGGTGCACTGTTTACAAAGCATAGTACATACGGTCCGCTTAAATCAATTCCAGAACCAAGCACTGTACAGCGACTTCTAACGGCAATACAACTTTGTGCCCACCCACATCAATCTTTCTCTTCCCATTGCCTCCCGGACTTATCTACGGGCACACGCCACTTGTTTCCGATCACCGACGGTCCCACGCGAAAGCTGGAAGCCAATTACCTATTACCCAATTACACAAGCTGACGTTGCGCAACAGACCGAGCTATGGACATAGTTCGTCTCTAAGTATTCTCTCTGAGCCCGAAGGAGATATTGGTTTTCTGTTTCTGGATTCCATTCAGTCATCCCATCACATCACATCTCCCGAGGTCCGTTTCTTGGCGGCTCCCTCATCCCAGAAACTTGCCCATTTTCCGCTGCCTGCCAGGGTGGAGCGCCCATTTCCCGACCACCCACCAAGGTCCATTGTGTCGGTCCATTGGGGCACGGTTGGTTGCCGTCCATTCTCCCCACGGCGACCATTGATGTCGCGTGTGAACTCTGCCTGTTGGAACAGGTCGCTAGCCATCCCGAGCTAGGTGGTCGGGGAGACGAGAGACAAGAGACGAGTGAACGGCGCTGTCGTTTCCAATCGGGGTGTTGGGTGTGCGATTAACGCCGAAGCTTCCGCGCCAGGATGGAGCGTGCACATCCACCTGCACGTCTACCGCCGGCACCACCATCAGCACCCCCAGCGCCAGTGACAACACCATCACCACCACTACCACCACCAGGTTACCAGACTAGCGTCTTCCGCGCTCAGCCCACCGAGGGTGCCCAGCGCAAAATTCAGAGGCGCAACCGGCCTCCCGTTAGCTGTCTCTTATGCAGGACTCGCAAGGTGAGTGGTTTCTGGCCCCTTAACACCAGGGGTGATCCTTAATATCTCCGTCGCTTAAACTTCATACCAGGTCAAATGTGATCGACAGCAGCCATGTGAGCGGTGCATAAAGAGCGGCGAGGCTTCGTTCTGCGAATATGCTCCGCGCGCTGCTCGTAAGCCGAGAGGGTCTGAACCGCGAACTCAGCCCGAAGTTCGCACCAGACCGGAGACCGGCTCAAAGCCGGTGCTCCAGGAACGCTTACGGAAAATTGAGAATATGGTATTTGAGCTTGTGAACGGCAGCGTATCGACGCAACAATCTCAGCTTAGCTTGGATCACCGGAACGGCACGGAGAACAGCTTTGACTCAAGTTCACCCCCAATTCTGGGGACACCAAGTGTTTCTACACTTAGCAGCAGCACTCATATCGGCGATGGTAATTACGTCGGCAACTCACACTGGGCCTCTATTCTTGAAGGTATTCACGACATTCAGGGCATACTGGATGCTGACGCTGACGCCCACGCTCCTCCGACTCCATCGCCGCCGCCCCCAAGCTTCAATCGAGCTGCGGATTATCCAGGTTTCATGTATGGCAAAGGTGAAATGATAACCCACCAGCAAGCCGTCGCACGGCTACCGGGACGACACCAGACAGACCGGCTTATTTTGCTGTACTTCAAGCACAGGTTTACCACCGCGCCTTATATTCACGCACCAAAATTCCAGAGAGAATATGACAGCTTTTGGAGAGATATCACATCCGTGAGCCTGCTATGGATTAGTTGCCTGGCCTCCATACTGTGGATCGCGACTTCAATCGCTCTGGAAAAGGGTGATAGCGATATGTCCGACCCTCCTCGGCCTGAACAATTGGGCGAACTGGCAGTCGACTGTCTCCACGCCGGCAATTTTTTGAGAGGTGGCCCCTACTCGATCGAGGCACTCCTGCTAAATGGTTACACCGAAATGAGGAGCAAACACTTGGTTGATGCTAACCTTTGGGTTAAGTTTGGATTAACTGCAAGGCTTGCTCAACGTCTGGGATACCATCGTGACCCCAAGCATCTGTCGAACGTTACGCCATTCGAGGGCGAGCTGCGACGCAGGACATGGTCCTTCATTGAAGTATTTGACGTCCTCTTTTCATTCCAACAAGGTGTGCCACCAATTATCAGAGAGGACGAGTGCGACACAGAATCCCCATCCAACCTCTTCGATATCGACTTCGATGAGGACGTGATGGTACTGCCAACCTCGCGGCCTGCCTCGGAGGCAACATCAACACTGTACCTCTGTATCAAGTCTAAACTTGGTCGCATACTTCGCCGCGTCCTTCGGCTAACATTAATTAAGCCACCCGCATACGAAGAGGTCACCAAGCTTAATTATGAACTTCAAACTTACTACAAGCAGGTTCCATTACCCTTGCAAATAAAGCCCATTCGCTCCTACAGCTTCACCGATCAAACTGCCGATATCATGCATCGCCTTATGCTTGAGATGATGTATCAGAGGACTCTATGTGTTTTAAACCGTCCGTACCTAAATCGGGAGAAAGACAATCCGGAGTATGAACCATCTCGTAGAATTTGTCGAGATGCCGCGTTAAGGATTCTAGACCTTCATGCTGAGTACGAAGAGGAGAGCAAGTACGGTGGGCGGATGTATGAGGATAAATACCTCCTCGCTGCGCTGACAGTACATGACTTTTTAATCGCGTCCATGATATTATGTTTAGATCTCACGGAAAATCCTTCCAACAGGTAAGCACCAATAAATCGAACACAATCCAGTCATCCTGCTAACTTATCCTCAGCCCTGAAGACAGACTGAGGAAATTACAGGCTTTAGGAACATCATACAAGATATGGTCTGAGCGGAAAAACGCATCTAAAGAGGCAGCGCATGCTACACGGGTGGTCGGTGCGATCCTTAGGAAGGTATCGATGCAAGATGCGAGAAATCCACCACATCCTCCACAAGCCGATGTCCGAGACGGTTCTCTTGCCAGATTATTGAATAATGATGCTCAGACACCGCCACCATTAACTGGTCCATACGATCAGTCCTTGCTTATTCCTGCGATGGACTACTCCTTCGACTTCGTTGACCCTGCACCGATCGACAGCGTCTTGAAGGAACCTAATGTAGTTGATTGGGCATGTCTCACCTCGTATCTCTTAGCCACGTTCAGGATGTTAACTTTGTCACAGAACCTCATAGATCATATCCTCCTAGATCGACCGGAGAGCGCCTATCGTCCCGCTGCGTTTTAAAGGCGTGGCTTGAAAAAGTGGAAAGGAAAAGCTAAAGAAAAAAATATTTATGGAAAAATGGAGGACAAATTTAGGTCCAGGTGCAAAAAGGACCTTTGCCACGAAACTGCCGAGACTGCTACACACGCACGCATCCCGTACTCGAGGTAACTTATTACTACACGAAGCTAAGCATCTTCGTGGTGGACTAATCTCAGTTATGTGCAGTGCGGTTTCAGGCCATGTTTACACAAACGATCTTGCAATATTCGCGATCCATTATTACCCTTCGCGTAACACCGTCGTAATCAGTACAACGGTGAAGGTACAACAAACAGTAGATCCATCGATGAAGACACATTATTGTTACCAGAAGGATCTAAACACCTTCGCAGGCTTGTCCTTGATATACATACGATAGTATATTATTACTTTGTCGCACTGCTGGATGACCGAGTCGTCTCTTTTTGCTTGCGATGAAATAGACTTATTACAATACTAAATTCTGTATTACTAGACTTCGTTAAGCGTCCAATGTCTATGGAAACGCCCGGTGAAGAAGAGGTGAAATGGTCGTACCAGGTTTGCTACTCGTATACACCCCTAAGGCATCCCATTCATTAGGCATCTTATCTAGCTTCGCTTTGCATTACCTGTTCTATATGGGGAGGCATTTTGGATTGCTGAATAGCTGAAGCTCCACACCACTCATGGTTATATACATAATATTGAGGCCCTAGCTCGACGGGTTTGGATACAATGCAGTCCTTTCAATGACTGCTGATCTACGAGTGGCCACTTCCAGAACGTCCTTCTATCAAGATATTGTTGGGAGTCGCGGGAAAGATCTCTGATATACCTCTAGACGACAGATCAGCAAGTTAAGCAAGCATGAATAAGGGCGAAGAAAAGTACCTTGAGGGTTCTATGTTTCCATGTCGACATGTTACTCTTTAGCCATCTTAGACACTTTGATGTGCGAAGCGTGAAGCTTCCCGATGAAAGATCCCCATCTCCATGTGTGTCATGATCATAGACCCCTAGGAGGCTTGGAAATCTTCGTGCAACGGAGTCCAGGCGTAACCCCATGCTAGAGATCCTGATACCATGGTTCTCAAAGCGCGCTCTTGAAGCTCGAGTTAAATGGAAGAAGACTCATGAGAGTCGTCCTGCGGCGTCTTATCTGTCTCAAGAGGATGTCCATCACCCCCCTTCAACTATAATCTCCTCTGCCTCCTCGCCTCGACATTTAGCGTCCTGGCTTGGCCTGCCCCTTTTCCGTCGTTTCTGTGGAGGAGGGTTCTCAGGTGTTGAGCTTGAGGCAGTGGTGAGCCGTTTGGTCCTTTATATCCATGTCAGTGCTATCTGAAGGATCAAAGAACCAAGCGAGAAATTACTCCGACTCTGATGGATCCTGGGGTAAAGGATGTGGGAGAAGCTTCATCCCCTTTGTTTTCGACGGATGCAGGGCAAATAATGTTTTTGTTTCCGTCTGAGGTGATGCCGGTTTTTTATCGAACCGGGATAGCTCTTGCAGCTCCTTCAATGCCAGTTCCGAATGATTAGCGATATCAACACTTCTCTTCCTTTTACTGCTAGGGCCGTTGCAACTTGGTGGCGGGCTGATTCGGCTGTCACCGTTGACATTATTAACAACTGTATTAACATCTTTGTTGTTGTCAGGGCTTCCATTGTCGTTGGCTTCTAAGTTTTCATCAGGGCTTTTCGGAGGCGTGTTTTCCATCGTCGGAGGGGATACACCACTGCTCTTAGGTGTGATGCTGCTTTCTCCTATGTCGCGAGAATCTTCTTCATCTTCGTTTCCTTGAGCATCGTGCCGAGCTGTGAGCGTTGGAAGTGGGGTACGGGTTGGGCTTTTCTTCGTTGGCATATTGTTAAGATGATATGCGATCTGTTATGAAGTACTTCGCAGAAAAGCTTCTATATATAGCCTGATAGAGGTGTCACAAGGAAATAGTGTATCCTTATGTCAAGAACAGGGTTCATGACACAATGGGTTGTAAAACTGAGAGTAACACCTTAAGTGCTATAGAAATGCGTATTATACTGTAAAAGATAGCTGGATAATGATTGAGGTAGGACGGGAGTAGAGAAGCGTGTGGGGGATGAAAATCAAGCGAGCGAGAGAACCCCCTTATGAATTAAACTCCCTGGGTGTTAATCACGTCAACTACTTACATTCGCAGTATATAGTTTCCATTAAACTCAATCGAAGTACGTCAACTGCCTGCCTTGGTTCAGAGTACTTTCTGCATTCACGTGAGAATCTCATGGTTGAGGCAGGCATCGCTATCACACTGAAGTCGATTTCTGACCAATGAGGAGGGGAAGGGGAGCTGAGCTTCGGGATTTAACTTTCCTCCAATTTTCGGCGTACGCTAATACTGAGACAAGCCTACGTCAACTCGAAGCTCCTGAGCAAGCATAAGAAACGGAAGGGAAATCAGCAGGTCAGTGACGGCCTTGATACTATTTCGTAGGGCAATAGAATAAGACAATTAACCTTCAGCATCTGACTCCAGTGATGACGGCATCCAACTTTATCCCAGTGGTGGATATGGGCTCATGGCACAACGGGTCGACTGTTGATCGAAAGCGTATCGCATCCGAACTAACGGATGCCTGCCGCCGCGTAGGCTTCGTCTACGTCGTTGATCATGGGATTCCGGCCGAATTACTAGAAGAAGCTTTCGCTTGGTCACGAAGCTTGTTCAATCTGCCGCTCGAGAAAAAGATGCTTGCGCCTCACCCGCCAGGTATTTATCACGCCTCCATAATATGCGGATTCCAGGATCGATATAACCTTGTATTACTTAACAGGACCGAGCGTACACAGAGGGTATTCGTGGCCGGGCTTGGAAAAGGTGTCACAGACCATTTACGCCGACAAGGAAGAAGATAAACAGGCCGAGGACAGGAAAGTCGGCGATGTTAAAGTTCGTGTCCTCTACCCTCCTATTTATCACATGCTTATATCTATGCCGGAATAGGAAAGCTATGAGATCGGCAGCGAAGAGCTTCTCGAGCAACCGAACGTCTGGCTACCAGAGGACGTGCTCCCAGGCTTTCGTGAATTTACAACGAAGTTCTACTGGCGATGTTTTGACGTCGCTAAGGAGTTGCTGCGAGCTATTTCATTAGGGATTGGACTCGATGATGAGGATTTCTTCTTGCGCTTTCATAGTGGCCTGAATAACCAGCTTCGACTGCTTCACTATCCCCCTGTGGAGGCAGAGAGGCTGAAGAATAATGAAGTTGCCCGTGAGTTATTACCTTATTCTATTCTTTCCCCTTACTGAATCGACTATATATTGTGCCGTTACATATGCTGGTGATCATTTGCCGCACTCTGAATCGTGCCAGCTTGGCGACTTTCGCATGCGAAAGTCCTCAATTCTTGATTTTAGATATAAACATAGTCCGAGCGCCAATCTGATTGACTTTCGCAGGAATGCCTGCCCACTCCGATTGGGGCACGATAACAATGCTCTTCCAAGACCAAAGCGGAGGTCTACAAGTCGAAGACCCGAATCAACAGGGGCACTTCGTTGACGCAACGCCGATGAACAACGCGTTGATAATGAACGTGGGCGATTTATTGATGAGATGGAGTAATGGTATGTAATCTAGCCCTTTACAAACTATTCATATGCCCATTGTGATCGACTCCTATACCTGCACAATATCCAAGAACAAGAAAAATCATTTCTTTTAGGCTTCAAGATAGCCTACTTAGCGTTAACACGCCTTACGTAGACTATCTAAAATCGACACTCCATCGGGTCACGCTTCCGCCTCTGTCACAAGATGGCAGCGCAGAGCCATCGATGGCGCTCCCGCGGTACTCAATTCCGTACTTCGTAAGCCCAGACCCAACAGCGGTAATTGAGTGTCTCTCTGCATGCGCGGATGCCCAGAATCCGCCTCGGTATCCGCCCGTTACGCAAAACGACTATCGTAACATGCGAGCGAGGGGACAGTACCTCTGAATATTGTCATACCGCCATATTCATGTCGTCTGAAAGGATTTCTGAATAGAAGCGGTGAGAGTAAATGACGCCTGCGAACTTTTCTCCTAAAAATAATAGCCTTCCTGTCATTTAGTCCTTGAGTAAGTAGTAAAATTTGACCGAGATTACTACATTACGCCATGCTGTCAATGCCGCTCCGTCTGTAGGTGAGAAGACACCTAGTTGGTATTTCGACAACTTGTCGTCCCTTCTTCCCTGGCTACTTACTCCTCACCCGCCCGGCATCCTTACCAACCAGGCCGCGTAACCTTAGTCAGGAGTACTCGCATAACGTAATCTCGAGAAACGCACTCCGACTTAGGAAACTTTCCAACGATTGAGATCGTCAAGATTATCTAACCTAGAGGGACTAGTCTAAAAACCGCAAAAGTTGCAAAGTCCTGGATCCTAAACTAAGAAGACCTGCTGCCCATGGTTAGAACTACGAGGCCGAAATACCACTAGCAAAAAAAGGCCTGAAATATTTGGCATCTAGTCCTAGTGGTACACGCTGCTCCTACTTATAAATTCAAATGAGCGACAATATGGTTTAAAGTTGTCAATTGTCCTGCGTTGCTTCGGAGGTGTTTTACAACTATTACTAGCATGATTTTTCACCCCCCCTTTCTTCTTTTCATGCGTGTTTCTTCTAGTAGACACTAGGGATTCTAGACCTTTAAAATCGTCAACACACTCCTGTCTACGTCACGGAAAAGTCCTTATTGTACCTGGTAGGCTAACCAATCAATTCATCAACCGGTCTGTTGTAGATAGTGGTACGAACGGCCAAGCTGCAGCACTATCCAGCTCTCCAATCAATCCCCAGTTTCCAGTTTAAGCGCCTAACTAACCGCTCTGCTTGAGGCTTTAGCGTTCTTCGCCTAGACCAAGGCGGTCTGCGATGTGGCCATGTCTCCTGGATAATCATTGTGTTGTAAAATATAGGATCTCGCTCTTTTCACTTACGAATAAAACTCAAGCATCAGACTGCAAATATTCTGTCCTGATTATTAAGTAATCATGCAGCAAAGGTACCGGTATTCGCGGTATTCAGCCCGTAACATGTACTGTATAGGATCGGAAAGACGGGATATGATTGGCTCATAAGTAGGGTTCTCTATGCAGTTGCTGATTGGTGTATGCCTCAGCGGGATCTAGACTAGAACTACCTAATCTAGCGGATGGGGTTGGCGGCTGCAAGCTGAAATTAGCAACAAAGGTATGCAAGAGCTAACTGACAACCAGCCGCATGCCTCCTCCCCTCATCAATGATCCCCGAAATTTGGGGGTGTCAAGCACAACTTCCCTAATGTACGGTACTTAGGTGAATTTCGATCAATTGATCGAAAACCTCTTTTATACATTCATTGAATGCGATTGCGTGCGTAAAGAAAGTCATAGCATTGGATCTGTCAATCGGTAAGCAATGCGGGGGGGCACCCATGTCTCTGAGAACATCACCCCTCCTCCATGATGATGACGAGGCTGCCTGATCACGGCTTCATCGCCTCATACCAACCGGGCTAACATGGTGCTCGTAGTCTTGGTTACTTTGTCCGACCGTCATTAGTGAAGCGCAACTCGAGTAGACCGTCTATCAGAACGAACGAACAAGACATCCTATGTCAGGCCAATACTATCCCCCACCGCCTAGTGCGGCCGGGTCGGGAGGTATGATAGCTTTACTTCCTACCTCCGTGTTACGCCGACAAACCTATGAGCATGGGCAGGTGGCGAGCGGAGAAAGCTAGGCGGCGTATGTAGAGTTTGGCGTAACACATGGCTTAGGATCAAGGACGCAACAATGCAGTATGATCTCGGCACTGACAAGTCACATAAACACAAACAGGTCAGCAGAAGAGCTACCCACCACCTCCGACATCACCTCCTGCCAACCAGACAAGATTCTATCCGCCGCCGCCCGGTACGCCGAGCTATCCACCTCCGGGAGCGGCTCAACCTCAACCTCAAGCCCAAGCCCAAGTCCAAAGCCCTGGCTACCCTACACCACAACACCAGAATTACCCCCCTCCCCAGCAGAATTACCCAGCGCCGCCGCAACAGAGTGTGTCCCCGCCGCCTAAGACGGGGACACCGGCTTCTTACCCACCTCCCCCAGCCCAGTCCTTTCAAGCACCCCCACAACATCAACAGCATATGAACCTCGCCATCCGTAACAATGGCGCCGCAACACCACCGGGTAATGCGCCCGCCTACTCGGATGTAGCTCCGAATGCTCCTCAGGGCTATCCGCAAGAGAAGCCCTCAGCACAACAGGCACAACCTTCGCCAGGGCCGTCGACAGGGCCGCCACCCGCGCCCAATATGTCGGCAGGGGCACCAGCACCTGGGCAGTTCGTAGGGGCAAGCACAACCATGGACGATGTGGGCACCTTCAATGGAGGCTCTTACCGGATCAGCCACCGGGACTGCAACACGATTGTAACAATACAGCTGGCGATGGGCTGCCCTCTGACAGCTAGACCCGGGGTTTTGATTGCTATGAGCCCGACTATCACGCTCAAGGGCGAGTATAAGTTCAGCATGAAGAAGCTGGTGGCAGGCTCTGATCTAGGCCAATCGACCTTCATTGGCCCGGGTGAGTTGCTGTTGGCACCAAGCATGTTGGGCGACATCACGACCATCCGCCTGAACGGTGAGGAGTCGTGGAGTGTGGGTAAGGACGCCTACGTGGCAAACACACAAGGCGTCCATCGCGATTACAAGCGCCAGGGGCTCGGAAAGGCCATGTTTTCAGGTGAGGGCCTCTGGGTTCACAAAATTAGCGGTGTCGGTTTGCTGTGGATCACGAGCTTCGGCGCGATCATCCGCAAGGACCTTGCCGAAGGTGAGAAGTATATCGTTGACAACGGTCACCTCGTTGCCTGGAACGTCAAGTACGTCATGGAGCGAGTTGCTAGCGGTGGCATCATCGCTGGTTTCGCTACCGGTGAGGGACTTGTGTGCAAGTTCACCGGCCCAGGCACGGTCTTTCTCCAGACTAGGAATCCGGTAAGTCCCGTCGTCCTCGTCGTTTCACTTTTTCTTCATCATTCATTTCGCCCTTGCCCCCTAAAGCATAGTTGTGGCCTGATGCAAGCCTTGGCTAACGAATTGTCTTCACCTAGCGAGCCTTTGGAGCCTACATGGCAGGTAACACGGCACCTCCATGAAAACAGCCGAACCTCCCTTACGGCGTCAAGGTTTTAGCGAGCTTGTTGGTTGTCGGGTCCAGTTGATCTCTTCTTCGGTCTGTTGTCCCGTCAAGTGAGTATAGGTAGCGCATGCATGAGCGGGCGAGCGAGCGGTGTGCTTTTGCTATTTAGCGGTGGGTAAGGTACATTCCTTTTTACCCGATCGAGATATTTCTCTTCATAGTTCAAACATATGTAAAGTATACCTGCTGGGCCGCTTCATATCCGCACCTGGTCCGCACCCCATCCGCACTTGCATATGCATTCCGGCTTCCTTTCCGAGAGATTAGATGGGTGGCCTGTCGTGTTAGGCTTGTTTCTATTTTCTTCCATCGCGTCTGTCTAGTGCAATGCCATGCAAAGCTAATCATGAATCCACTTGCTTATATCTTAGTAAAGGGTCTGGCCTACTTGTTCTATCAAGACTATAGCTATGCAACTTGCTGTAAACATTTCCTTTACCGGAATATGTGTATCAAGCAGTGTTCTAGTTGAATGAAGATATGTTATGCACTATAACAATACAGCGTGGGTTTGATTAGAATGGGAGCGTATTATGGAACACCCCGGCGTATTCGTGCGGAACGATCCCCTCGCCTAGTGTCGGCCTTATGAGATCTGTTATTGTCCGTAAAATCCGCCCATGTATTTTGGGGTTTTGAGATGGCAGTCGAACGGTATTCTCGATCCTTCCCTCGTACCGGCTGTGATCCTCGAGGGTGGTGCTCCTAGAGCCATCAATCACGCGACAATATGTGACCTCAAGTCACTGCGTTGCTAATCATGTCTCTCTGAGTAACAGCTGGTCAGTGACTGCCGTGATCACCGTATACCAACCTATGGTCAACATGGAGACCACGGCGGCTCGCACGGTTCAACGGAAAATTCCTTTCTCCAGTTGTTCGTTCCAGTGCCCTGGTGTCGCGTCAGCTTGCGAAGAACGGGTATTGTTTCCGTATCGCACCGAGAACGTGGTATATCGTATGTCTTAAGTGGCATATGACCATGTGGTATTCCCTGCGCTGCTCGGGACTTATTTACTGATTAGTCTGATTACTCCAGACTTGGACGAAGGGTCCTTTGCATGTGGACGTCCAGAAACGGCTAGGTAGGTCGAGTAAAGTGGTCTATGACGGGGGCATAAGTCTCATGTTACTGCTTCCCAGGATATCGATATTGGCTAAGACATATGAGTTCGAGACCCCAGCCCAACCCCGACCGATTCAATCTTGTTTAACAAGGAGTCACCTCAATCAGTCGATAACTTTACCAGGACTGTCACGAGATCTTAAGTTTGACAGGTCGGATTCGGTGAATTATCAGTAAGCAGAGCGAGGTGCGCACTCGCCCCCGCGCGCCCAGAGGATCGCGCCTAGCCGGGGAACAACGGTCATGGATCGTTGAGGGTACAGTAGAGCGCCGCGGAGAGTTTTAAGCTCTGGCTAGTGTACGGGCGCTCCCTCGTCCGCACGAACATGAAGTTTCAATTTTACTGTGAGCTAGGGATTGAGGCGCTCGTCGACGGGCGCGAGGCGTCGGGAGCTGAGCTATTGGCTGTCTTTCGACATGTACAGTAAGCAAGCAGTCATAATTAGGTTGGCTTCATCTAGTATACTTGGTTGCGGCACTCCCTCCCGCAGTAAACGTAGCATGTTAGTATAGTACGATGGGATGTTGTGTTTACACTTCACACTAGGAACTTGTTTTTGTCCCGATGAAGCCCCTAGTCTCTTTTTACTCTTGTCGGCTTGTCACCATCCATCATCATCGCAATCGCCCCCTATGATGATGATGGATGGCCTTATCTACCCCGCCTAAGAGGGGACTGTGACGGACGTGCGTTGGTTGAGCTGACGCACGGGGTAGGCGGGTATCGGATGCACGTGTCCATGTTCATCGCCCTCCCGTATCTATGTTTACGCGATCTCTGATCTCTCTGTAGGTAGGTACTTAACTACCAGCTGGAGTGCACCTGGGTCGATGGAAGGTCGTATTAAAGCTGAGGCCGCACGTGTTGTGCAAGGAATTGAATTAGCTAACTTAAGCAAACCTTATGCATTTGATCCAAAGGGACCAAACCCAGCGTAGTGCGTGCCAGACCATTAGTACATGACATAATTGTCCATAATTGTCTGTCGAAGGTTAGCCAGCGGCGCCAAGCCGGCCAATTCCACTGCAGGCTCCTGTCATCGAACCGTTCCAATCCAGTCCCTGGCAGGAAAATATGCTTATGCTTAAAATAGGGTGGCCTTTAGGGCGTTCCGGGCCTAGCGTCATCTTGGCGGCTCACTCGCCACTCCACTTTAAGAAATTTACTAATACATTTGACAGCAGCTCTGGGCGATGTAAGTAAGCACGCTCGGCTGCACCCGGTGACGACGCCTGAGCCAAAAGCGTCGAGAGAAGCCGTGGACTAATAGTATAACCTGATTTATTGTTGGGGTTCGGGGGAGCTATCGATTTAATTCTTGGTTGTAGAAGTTTACCGAGACACGGAATCCCAGCCTGTTTTGGTAACTACTTCGTGCGGTAAAGTTCATGAGGCAGGTACCCAACCCAGTGCTCTGGCAACGAACGGCATGTGCTCCGCATCTTCGGTGGAGGAGGAGCAGCAGGAGCAAGGAAGAGGAGAAGAAGGAGGAGGTGGTGGTGGTACAGTAGCGAGTGTAATTGTCAGCATTTTGTTTCTAGCAAAGCCACCCGACACCTTAGCCCAAAAGGTGTCATTTGGGGCGCGCAACGGTTTTCCTTGCTCGCAATGTTACATCCGCCGGGATCCTATTCGCTAAATCAATCAAGCTTAACGTTATCAAGCTTAAATTTTCGCGTGGTCAATCGTGACCGGGGGCCAAGGGGCTCGCCTATTCGCCCGAAGCCTTCAAACCCGCTGCCTGCTGCTGCATGCGTAGCCGTGGCGTGTGAAGGCGGCGTGCGGAGGACTTCGGTTCGGTTCAACTTGACTTGGCCTCGACCCAGACTGGGGCTGCAACTATTGACGGCGACATCGAAGACCTCTCAGCCAGCTACTCACAGCTAGCTGATGGAACTAAGACGACGCATGAAGATGATAATGAGCGGTAAGACAGGACTATACCAAAACAGCACGTGTATTTCATGGACGGTGCTGGTCTTAGATACTGTGTTATGTCAACGCTATCATGGGCTGTTCCGTAATGGTGATGCCAAGGCAGTAGAAAACTTGAGATGCACTAAGTAGAGGAAGGGGGACAAGCGATTATAAGAGGTACGGCAGTCCGCGACCAGGGGATTTTCTGACCATACGATGCCCGCATGAACATCCTTGTTTCCACACCCACCAATTAGCCTCACCTCAACCTCGATTCCGTCAAGCCGTTTGAAGATCACTCAGCTAAGATAGGACGAGGCGAGTTGTTTATTATTGGCATTGTGGAATAAGCTTTCAATTTGCAAGCCCCCGGTCTAGTCCGTATCCTTCGTTCGAGCCAATTCCCGTGCCTGCTCGGTACTCTGCTCGTCCCTTGACACGTTTATCGTACAACGTTGTAGTCCTGGGGCGCCACTAAACGAGCTGACAGCACAGGTTCCTTAAGGCTGACTCCTGCAGCGACGGTCCCCATCTTGCTTAAGAGGGCCGGTACAGACCGCACTCGGCACGGCACTGCACCATGCTGTTGGCATATTCCTGAAAGAAGTGGATTTCCAAAAGTCAAAAACCTTATTTCCTTCTCGGACACAACATGCCGGCGCCAAAACCCGAACTACGAGTGCGCCGCTATCACAGTAGGTCTCGCAATGGATGTACGACCTGTAAGATGAAGCACATCCGCTGCGACGAGAGGAAACCGTTATGGTAGGCATAGTCTACTTCCATCCCCTCATATCGCGATTTGGAGAATCAAAATCTTGGTCAGACGCGCCACTGGGGCTGCCGTCGAATGTAGGGCTGCAGATCTTTCATTTGTAGTCACTCGGCGGGGCTTTTCTATGGCCTTCGGCTATTCCCACTCGGAAGCCGATGGAACGGATAGTTGATAGAGCTTGTGGGCTGACATGGCTATAGCACGAATTGTCTCGTCAAGGGCGGCGAGTGCGGATACACAGAGACCAAAGCGAAGCCAAAGTCATGCGCTCCGTGCGCTCCCTGCAATGTTGGCCAGGGTGAAGATGCGCCGCAATGGCATGCAGGAAATAGCACCCTGAGGACGACGATACCGAACCACATGTTTGTGGGTTACCCAGTAGAGATGGCAGACGAATCGCGGTTTTTATTCGATATTTGTAAGTCGCTCAGTTCTCGATCGGTTATGCGATGCCGTAGCACTTGAGATGCGGGGAGACGAGTGCTAACCTGCACATCCTTAGTTACACGGTATCGGAGCGTTGTGTCGAGGGAAGCTCTATTACAACCCGAGTCTTTTATGTGAGTTTGTGTTGTTACAGCCGAGAACGCAACATTTGACTGACATCCGATACCGTAGCATCCGCCGAGCATTATCGAATCCTGCGTGTCTCCATGTCGCTCTACTCATGACGGCAATCAAATACACATGGGACACGGGTTCCATGGATCGGATCAAAAAATCATTCCTTCACCACAAACTCGAGGCGATCAAGTTCGTCAACGAACAGTTGCAGAATCCTAGGAATGCTGCAACAGACTGTACGATAGCGAGTATAGCTGCATTAGCGCTAGCTGAAGTACGTTACACGGGATCGCTGAGGACGAATTCCACATGTCGTCCTTGTCGACCTAAACGAGTAGTATGCTAACAGGTATGCAGAGTGCGTTGGGATGTCGAGATACAGCAAAGGCCCACATGACTGGGCTTTCACAAATCCTGGAGATGCGTGATGACGACATGTTTACCGATGGTAACATATTCCAAAGTCTAGTAATATTGTGAGTCTGTCCCACGTCCGTTTGGAATACCAATATTAACAACACCCACAACAGAACATCAAGGGGGACAGGCAAGCTCACTTTACGGGAGCTCACAGATGCGACACAGGGCATCGAGAATCCAGAATCGCTCGGCATGTGTACATTTCGAGTCATACCCGATAGGTTCCGCCGCATGGTCGATCAAGAGGTGGATTTCAGCGACAAGACGGTCAACGAAGCATTGGAAGAAGCCACGGAGGGGTCTGGGGTCCTGGAGATCAAGCCGACGACGTTATCGACGAAAGCGATCAGCCGAGCCCGATTGATGAGCTGCTACCTCTGCGTATTTGCGATGCTGGGAACGGACGTGGTGGATCCCTTCATGCTCAACTGGCTCATCGAATGGATGCTGTCGGACCTCACGCGCGAGGAGGAGGCGATGCGGCAGGGCAAGTTCCCCCGCCAGGTCTGGTTCTGGGGGATCCTGATGGTCACCTGCGCGGTGGCGACGGCACGGCCCAGCACGCCTCTGGAAGTCCATCAGATCGAGGAGTGGAGGGAGGTATGTCACGAGAAGATCAGGCTCGTGAGCCATGCGCTTAATCTCAAGACGTGGGAACAGACGAAGGATATCTTCGTCGCTTGGGTATGGAGGGATAATTACGATGAGGAGCAGCAGGTCAGAGAGATGTGGGAGGAGGCCGTGTACGGCAAGCGCATCGCCGTCACGAGGACTGCGTCGCCGAGCTGCTTTGATCGACATGATTTTATGTCGGCTAAGGAACGGGCCAAGTCTATCGTTCGAGCCCAGATTGCGCATATGCGGAGGCTAATGCTGATATAAATAAAGCGAGAGGAGCGGAGGGGGAGGTTATTGTGTATATAAGGTTAATCCAGGGTTGCGATGGAGTTGTGTATATCTATATGGGAGCAATCAGCGTTGAATTTGTACATATGGTTTTTTGTTTAATGTCTTTGATAACTGCGATATCCTAGGTTTTCTTGGGAAAGGGGAGGAGGGAAATGAAAAAAGGCATTCAGCAGATTGCTAAGGATTCGCGGGCGAAGTTTAGTAGTAGTGTATATATCATATCAATAGGACTGGAGATAAAGTCTAGTCTAGTTAGGAGGATATAACCCTCGATATGTGCGTGCCAATTCAACAAAGACGTTCCCGAAAAAACTCGATCTATATGGTCGAGCGGTAAAGTAGTCGGCAGGACAAACTCCTTGTGTCAGAGGCAGGGCCATAGGCATTCAAGGGTTTTCCGGTCCAGCAGTAAGGGCAGGTAGATCCTGCAACCTGGATTCTTTTTTGCGGTTTTGCTGTCTCTGAGGGGCGGCTGTTCGAGTTTTGGTCTGGTTTGTTGTTTTGGTTCTTTTGTGACTAACTAATTATTTCGATTGTTTATGTTTACTACTTTTGCCACCTGTATGGGAGGATCAGTACGGTGCCTTTCTGCTTGAGAAAGTCCTGCATCTGATTGTGATACCAATATCAGACTAATGAGGGCACCATGATAGGTACAAGAAGGAGATAAATAATGAATAAAGACCGAGGACTCCCCATAACGTTATTTATTCATGGGTTGTTGGTTGCCCGTTACCCAAACTAGTGGCCTGGATAACAAGGCAACCAATAGCATCAACTCAGCTCTCTTACCTCTGACGTCTAGCTCCCCTGCGTCTGCCACTCTTTTTGGCTGGGGATGCCACCAATTTTCCACTTGTACAGATGATATACATATAATTCAGCAGCCAAAGAAGCCTCGGCGGTTAGCCCAAGTGTCATGTATTTTGTGGCCCTAAGTTATGTAGAATACGTGTGCATCTATAAAGTCAAATGTGGGTGCTATGACCTTTGAACTACTAGGCAGCATACTAATGTACTTTGCTGATAACCTGATTATAGTAAAGAAATAATGCTGTTGATTTGTTGGTTGAGCTACTACATGTGAGTGGCTAGATGCCCAAGTACTTAAGTCATGTAGAGGTATAGCCCATGCCGTAAATCTAACTGGTGGCATCTCCAGCCAAAAAGGGTGGCAAAGGCATGTGGGTTGCCGACGTCGAGACAAGTCCTCTCAAGTTAGTCGAATATTTTGGTTCTCAGGTACCATCCTCCCTAAGCAACCAGATAATCACGTAGTTGAAAGTGCAGCTAGTATGAAATGAATGTGGTGCCACCTATTGATGCTAGACCAGGTGTCTTCCTACATCTAGATAGCAAACAGCTAGCTTGGATGGCTGGGGTTTCTAACCTACAGGTAATTTAGTCTTTGGCTTTGGGTTCGTGGAGCTAATCCCAACGACAGCCAATGCTGGTTGGTGTTTGACTCGTATGAATTCGTTAGCATGAGCGAGGAGGTACATCTCGGCAGCTCTCCTTGATGCAACAAGTTGTGCAGGTACGTGGGTACTTACTAGGATAGATTGTTTGCTAACATATCTACATTCATTGTTGTTCTTTTGTCCTGTGGGGAGTAGGCTGGTACCTCACTCTGCACGCGAGAAAGGTGTCCACTTATACACCGAAATTCTCGAGATGTGAGTCTTCACATAGGAAATAGCGTGGCTCCCCCCATCATCCAGTGAGGAGATACAACCAGAAAGATGCCCGTTCATGGTACATGTGACCTATTCCGAGATGCTATCCGCGACTAGCACATTCAATAGACAATGAGTCTGTCTATAGGGGTCCGGCTGTCCTATCAGAGAATAACATTCAATGTAAACTCATACTTACATGACTATTCCGAGTTTCTTGGCATGCAAACATCTACAATCGTAGGATGGGAACTCTTCCCAGCCGTCTGATTTATTCTCCAAGCCTAGACTTGATTTCTGGATACATAAGGGCACAGAAGTCCTCAGACGTACTTCCTTGGACACACCATTTGTTGTGAGACGCGACTCCCAAAACACCTAGCAAGAACCTTGATCAGCAACATCATCCTTCCTTGAGGAACAAGTTCCTTCCTTTCTAGCACTTACCTTGCACATGCCCTATCTCGATATTCCTAAGCCGTCAACCTACTCTACCTTGGCACGCAGTCCTAAATCGCCATAACTCTTGATCTTCCCGCCACCATTGGATCTACTCGATACCATTTGTCGGGATAATCGAGATTTTTGGATTGGATCGCAGCCTTTTGGTTCCGCTTGATATTGTCCTCGACCTCGCAGACTTACAATATCTTTCCCCAATCCCTCGTCTCTAGCAAGCAAGCGAACGACATACCCAGCTCGAAGCGACCCATTTCGCCCTTCTGGCCCATTACCCCGAACTTTGCTCTTGAGCTCAATTGTCTCATCTCTTTTTCTTCTTCTCTTTCTCCTCCCCTCTCGAGGCTTCTGGAGGTTTTTGTGTCTCTAGTGACGCCAATTGCGAAGCGCTCGTCGAGCCAGCACCTCGTAAGCTCAGTCCGTGCCTTGTTATATCAGTACCCAATCGCAAAGAAAATGCGATGCTGGTTTTTATTGAGAATATACTGATACGGGGAACAGATCATTTGCCGAAATAATTTGCATACCGCTTAGTTGGCTGGGTTCCATCGCAACCTTGTAAGACTCGCATTTCCTGATCACTCGTTGTGATGTAGAGCCGTCAAGGGAGCCGTCGTCTACGCGACGGCGGACGCATTCCGTATTACGAAGAGAATTGAGTACTGATATTCCCACTCGCTAGGCCGAAACTACGATTTCATTTAACGAACACGAGCAAGACGACTAAGGACGTCTGCAATATCAAACTCGCTATGTATACTGGTCGTGACAGCACGAAAGGCTTCCGGGCCAGGACTAGAGACGCCATGAAAGGTCTCACCGTCGATACCAAAGTCGGCCATGGCTCTTACAAGACTGAGAATTCGAACATAGCTGCCAGAAGCCGCTCGAACAGCAAACTATCTATGTCGAACGGATTCGAGAATAAGAAGGACGTCCGAGTCAAGTCCAGCGTGAAGACGCTCGCACCGGATACCAAACCAGCTGAGGGCGCCTACAACGCCGACATGCCAAGACTGTCCGAAGCTATGATGAATAGAAACTGGCGAGATCACCGACGAGTGCCAGAGGGGGACTCTCCGGGAATCGAGTCTCCCTGGTCAGCTCCTCCTGACAAGTCAAAATTCCCGGACGCGCCAAAAGCTAAACCTCAACGCGGTGATGAGCATGAAATCATAAATTATGATCGCGGCCTTGAGCGGATGGCGTATCGATGTGGAAAACCCGAAGATGTAAAGCCTGAGCTTATCCCGTTCATGAAGAATGAGAATGTCGATCCTGATCTTTGTCTCTCGGCACCTGCTACCAAGACAGAATATTCTGCCGCTGAGTTAGGAGCTGAAGAACAGTCTTCGAAGTACAACTCTATCGTGTCACAGCCTTCTATCAAGTCTGTTGTTCGTCTTAATGAAATGGTGCCGACTAAGCGTGCTGGCTACGAGAGGATCCTCAATTGGAATGAACAACAATCGAAGAAGTGTGGGAGCTTGTGGACCTCTAGTTCTATTACAAGAGTGTCGCTGGTCGACTCTCCTCTCTCCTCGAGCTGGGAAACTTTGGAGTTTCCTTACGGCGAGATTCGGCCTGTCCATGGCATCAAGAGATTTCGGACGGGACTCAGTGACGTTGAAGAGACGATCCGAAACCAGCTGTCAACGCTTGTGGAGCCTCAATCAGCGGGTTTACCTCCGGAGTACCTCAGGAAACAGTATGAGGAAATAAAGGAGGGGAGACTGAAAGCAATAGTTCTGGCTAATTCGACTCTGGGAACCCGGGGCAGTCAGGGCAGTGTTAACTCCAACAAAGAAGCATCTGGTGAGGATGCTGCTAATGAGGCCCAATTCAATGCTCTGCTGGGGAAGCTTAACAAATTGTGCGCTCCACGTATTCGCGCCTTTACACTCAACGATAAAGATGATGCCTACAGCGCCAATCGCGCAAGTTCGATTGAAAATACTGGTCAAGGCGACCCTCAGCGCAGCCCATCAGGAGACTCGGGCATTGGAGGTCTGTCCCCCATAGGCCGAAAGAGAGCTTCAACGTTGAATCCTGAGGCCGTTGAGTTTCGTCTTACTACACAGGAGAAGCCGTCGCCAGTTACCAATGGATGCGATTCGGGACAAGTTTCTGAGCAGACCGCACAGCTCACGGATCCGATTCGGCAGCTAGAGACACGAGTAGCAGAGTTAGAGGCGCAGCTTGCACAGCACCAACCCAAGCAAGTGCACTTTGCACACCAAGGACGCGGCAAGGGATGTAAGACGAACCAAGCACCTCATGGAGGCATTCAGAACCCTGCGATGAATAGGGGCACCCAGGGTCCAGCAGTATATCATCAACGTGCCCATTCGATTTCATCATATAAATCAGGAGCGAGCTTTGCAATGGGGACAGAAGGAATGAATCAAAACCCTACTCTCTTCCCTGGCCACGCCGGATGGCCCCAGAACGGACCGGGATTTCCCTCGAATGGAGTGAATACCACGCAGGCAATGATTCCCTTCCCAAGTCCTGGACCTCTCGTGCCACCTCAACCAGCATCAGGCACGTCTCTCTGGGTCAAGAGTATGTTTGGACCAAAGCCCGTGTCAAAACCAGACCGTCCATTCAATCCTGGAGACGGAATGCAAGCAATGCGACAGCAAGAATATGAGGAGTATCTCGAGCACCTTCGAGCGACAGACCCGACGTACGCACGAAGCTGCAAACAACGACAAGCTCGTCGCGCCGATCGTCAGCGCGGGGGACAACCGGGGCCTCAATTCAATCATGGTCGCCATGGTTCGGGACAGAAGCTACTCTGTTAACTCCAAGCCCGACATGTAGAGTTCTAGTAATCAATAGAAAGAGAAGAGGGGCCAGATGTTCAAGGCTCGGCTAAGAACTGGGAGACGAACGGGGACAGGGCACGCGATAGAAGCGAACTTGGCCTTTCACTTTCTTTCCACAGCGATTAGAGCGACAGCAAATTTCTCCTTGCCAGCATACATATAGTACCAGGCATGGTGGTGGTCATGCTGAACTTTCCCGAGATAGTTGCTAATCTGGCCGGGCTCCGACTAAACTTGCATTTTCTTATGTATATTTTTCATTACGGCACAGGGAGGGGGATAGTCAGTCATGAATCTCGATATGCACCTTGGCCAGGACTAGCAACAAGCGGACGATACCTGTTGAATAGGCAGACGTTAGAGGTGTTGAAGAGCATTCGTGATAGTTCATTTGAGGATACGGGGCCATAGAGAATAGAACTAGCTGCTAAGTTGCTAATTAGATGTTAACCACGACTATCTTCGCCACGCGGTCGTAATTGTGTCATTTGAAGCTTCTGAGGGTAACCCGATTTAACTGTAGATAACTGTGTTTCGTTCGTCAGGAGTTACATGAGTAACAACATTGTTGGAGCCGTTCACCGAAAGGTTCATGCAGGTTGGTACCAGTACCTAAAAGGTAGTAGTGGCATGCAGCTAGCCGCGGCAACTACAATGCTTTAGCGCCCCTCCATCGCGCCTTTGTCGCATTAAGCTCCGGGGTTCCTTCCTCAACGGCTTTTCCCTGGCGACAAGACTGAGAAGCACAAACTGGACACAGCAACCCTACCCAGGTTGTTACCCTCGACAACTATTCAAAGTTGCTCAGGCCTCGAGACAGCCCCAGCAGATGAGCCACGACCGGTATAAAGTTTGGTTTGCGTAAAGCCAAACATCTTGCGACGCATATCTTGAACTCAAAAATGTTGCCGCATAAATAGACGAAACTGCCCCGGGAAGAAGGGCTGCCTCTCTACTCTGTACAAAACCAGAACCGATTCGATCCAGAGCCCAATCGAGCCATCTGCCCAACATGTCAACGCCCATGCGTCACGGGCCTTCTCAGCAGGGCCGCACCCCGTCCCAGCATCCCGCGGCCACGCCTCAAGCCTCGACGCCTTTCTCTACTTCGCAAGCGGCTGCCGCCCTGTCACCGCACGGTCCTCGCTCCTCGCCGCAGCAACTTAAGAAGTCTCCTGCAACAGGAACGCTTTCGTCTGGCATCATGTCTAGTCAGCCCGGAAACCCACCGCTCAATTTCGATAGTCCCTCTGCTGCTGCTGCCCTCGGCGGCCTGGGCCTTGACATCCAGTTTGATAATATCAGCGTGGGAGGCCTGGTCGGTGGCGCAACTCGGTCTGATGAGGATGACAGGAAGAAGCGCATGGATGCCGTGATTCAGGCTCTCTGGGTAGGTTGCGTTTAGATTTCTCCTTCACTTACTCAGACTTATATGATACCTAGAACTTTGACACCGGCCGAGTAAGCAATGACGGCCTTGAGAGACTGGCGACTCGCCTTGGCTTAGAGTGCCTCTGGGAAGCGGCTAGTACTGGCGGCGAAAACGACAAGATACTCGTCATAGCCGGTCGTACCATGGCTGTCGAAGTCGCCATCAAGAATCACGTTGTTTATCACGCTTCGTTGACGTTTAATGAACCATCACCGAGCCTGGACAAGCATGTTGAAAAGGCCTCAGCAATACTTTTTAACGATCTGGCTCTGGGTCCCGACGAAAGCCAACTCACCAAAAAATTGTCCAAATTCAGAATTAACCTCGAGCACCTGGCATCACTGGATAAGCTGAGTATCACTCCGGGTCTCAATTGCCACGAGGCTGTTGCGGGCGTATGGGAAAGTCTAGAAAAGCTACACAGGTGGGATGTCGAGAGACTACGCGAGGATCTAGCCTTGAGTGATAAGCCTGAAGAATACCTTCGGGTCCGTGCTCTGTGCAATCGACACGGTTGCCCGCTTATGCATACAAGAGGCCGCATTGGTCTTACCCTCGACTATTGGAAGCAGTACCACAACTACCCGGGCACAAAGGTAGAGGGTGGTAACGGCAAGACATGGGGTGTGCTGATTGACTGCGCGACTGTCGATACCATGGTGTACACCCCGGTTCGCATTTCTGATAAATGGATTGGGCCAAACATCGTGAAGACGGACTCTATAGATGACGAGGTTATGACTGCCACAGGGCCAATTCTGGACTGGCTAGAACCGCCGAACACGATACTCCCACTCACCGAAGAAGTCAAATCCGAGGGTGGACTAGAGACCACTACTGGACTTTCGGCGCCCAAACCTATCGAGATTGCCTTCATGGCAACATTCGACCCCCCTGTCGTTGTTACCCACGGCGTTGCAATGGAAATTTATAAGATATCTGCATTTAATGCGCCGCTTTCCGCTAGCACATTCGACAATCTGCTATTCCCAGTCGCCGAGGGCGCAAATTACGATCCAAGCGAGCCTAGAGTCATGGCATTCACGCAGACGGTACCTACATTTGTTGATATCCGTCAGGGTCAAAAAGAACCCAACCTCAAGGCCCATAGAAATACGTTGCTAGTCGACAAACCGGTATACGGTCATGTCGTGACCCAGGTACCGATTTCTCATCCCAAAGACCTGATGCCAATGCTTCCTATGCTACGACAGTATGCGTTCCTGTCTCTATTACTTGCCAACAGTTTCAAGCCGCGAGAAGGACGAGAAGCCATACCACTTCTTCCCGAATCTCGCCCGGCAAAGGAAGGCACATCGAGTATGAGCGCGTTGGATCAAAAATACAAAGATTTCATCAATTCCCCCGAACGACTCAAGGTCGACATAGTCCTGTCTGCTCATCCGATTCCCCGACTACAGTTGGTCTTTCCTTTCAAGCAAATCACGGCCATGATCAATGTCGAGATCCAGCTTGACGGAAAAATTCATATTGTGTCTGATAACATCTTTTCAGACTCTGAGAGTGATGCTTCTCCGTTCAAATGCAAGGGCAAGTTCCTCAGCAGAAAACAGTGGGCCCAGAAATTAGAGGATTGCGAGAATATTGGCCACTGGATTGAGTTCATCAAGCACAAATTTGAATAGAAGCATTGTCTCGGGGTGGTATTGCACGCCCGGAGAGGGCCTTGTTTAAATATGTTTATGGGCGTTAGGTAACCGTGGTACCTTGCCAGGCCTAATGGCGACTACGGAATAATGCTAGGTCAGGCTTTGTGGTTTGACTTCATTCTGTCCATGGATAACAAAACGAGGCGACGCTAAGCGACTCGATTCCGAGGGATACAAACTAACCTGAGATAAGTCGGTCGTGCCACTGTTCATATTCATATCCCCCCACCATGGTTTAGTTAGATTGGGGACAGGCCAGACCCCAGCTCTCGCCGCATAATTAGTATCACTCTATTCTGGCGCTGCAGCCAGACGATGAATTTGCGACAGCTCCAGACGAACCCGAGGGTTAGAGATTTAATTCCGCGGGCTTTCGAATTGCAGCCACAGCTTGAGAAGCATAGCTAGCAGATGGCCGCCACAAACAAAGACGAAAACAGAGTAGAGTAGGAATCAGAAAATATTACTTCGGAAACACTGTCACTTGCACGAGCAGATATTGGCACACCATGCTTAAGAGAGAGTAGCTGAATTGACTGCCATGATGGTAATCGTCATGGTCAACGATAATGAGAGTGAGTGTTGCCCATCCACGTCTGCTAGCCTACTACCTTCGCCCTCCTCCCTTTTCCTATGAGCCTCATTCTCGTCCCGTTTTGTTTCTGTGCCCTCATTTCTCATACCCAATCCAAAGACATCCTCATCCAGAAAATCAATCGTGAATCGCAGCGTAATTCGAAGTATAGAAACGGACCCGCGTCCTACACCAAGCACGAAACCCTGGTTGCTCGTCTGCAGATGGACCCGGATGTTGCCATATTGAAACTCGTTGTCCTTATCATTGTTGGAACCACCAAGGAAGAAGAGTCCTGTTATGAGGGCGTTGCGATCGCTGTGCGAGGCGGGGACGTGATGCTGTTGGTGCCAGCCGCACTTAGTAAAGCCCCACGAGGACGTCGCCGCGGACGCGGGCCGTGAGGTGGACTTCGGCCTCGAGGTCAAGCTTGATGCCAACCATGAGCGCGGCATTCTTGAGCTTGCCCTCGTCATCAACGGGGCCCTTGAGGAGGTTGCCTTTTGATTGTTGTCTCCGGTTAGCCTGTCAGTTAACCAGCCAGTGAGGCGAGTGCCCCGGCCTCATGTTCTAGGGAATAGGGGCTGAATTGATTTTGCGGGTTCTGAGGTGGGCTTCCGCGGTGTCCGAGAGCCTGAAACCAGGTGCGGATAATGCGAGAAGGGGACGCTAATGTTGTGTAACTCGAGAGGTATCACTCGATCTGGATGAGGGAAGCCGGGAGGCTATTGGGGAAAGGCAGATTATGAATGGAGGAGGAAGAGGAGGAAACATGCAGTAATGGAGAATGCTGCGTTGTGGTTACAATTTGAAGATGAAACAGGAAAAATGCTCACCAGTGGGAGAGTTAGCGCGGCCAGATAGACCGGGCATTGGGAGGCTGGGTGCGGCTAGGGAGTTCTCCTGAGCGGCGCCGAATCGGTCATTACGGTCCAGGGCAGTGGGGGGAGCAGTCTTGACGCTGGAGGAAAATGTGGGTTAATTGATATGCCTCGGTGTTTAGCAAGGAGCTCGCAGCTCCTGTGGAAGCGGATAAGGGAACTTACGGAGAAGCCATTTCGATTATTGGTTTTGGTAGCTTTGGTGGGCTTGGTGGAAGTCGGAGCGAATATCGCTTTGGTTTGCGCTTCAAAGGTCGAGCTGGAGATAGCTTGGGCGAGTCTGGTACGCAGTTGGCGTGGCGAGAGGAAACTCGAGGCGGAGTGGGAGGACGGGAAAGTCTTTTCTTCTTCCTACGAGGCGGAGAGCTAATGTTCGCAGTCTGGTGCGGTGATTGAGGTGGTGGCTTGGAATCCGTTGTGATTGTTGATGATGGGAAAAGACGACTTTGATTGAGGACATTGTCGGTCCTCTTTATACAATTCTCTCATCATGCTGAGGCGCCGAACCCTTACACAAACTCATAGCCGGTCCTGGCCCAACTCATTTCCTGTAGCTCCTGTCGTGCATCTCGCACTCGACTCTTACACGCTGTCACTGCAGGGTGAAGCGTCGTTACTCGACGGCGAATACTGACGACGCCCAGAATGCCGTTGCTTCCTCAACTCCAAGGCGTTCATTTGGTGGACTTTGCCAGATTTGGATCCTGATCGTACGATCGAGAGCATGCCATGTAGTCGATAGATCGGACGGCCCCGTACAAGTGACACGTTGCCGTCCCGAGGTACAGGGCCGATCCTCGTCTAGATTATGCTTCGTTGTCAACCATAACAACGGCCAATTATACGGGACCCTGGAATACGGGAATGGAGTACGGATACTACGGATGATGCGCCCGCTATCTTTGCCGCGCTCTATGCGAGATCGACCTGTCGTTGAGAGTGTCCGGTCTCCCCTCACTCCCCAGTTACAAGGCGGATCCTTGTCTGCTATCAGCCGCACATATTATAGGGGGGTATAGAAGCAGAAGATGCTTAGCCGGCATGGGGACGGAGGTTCGTGCAGCTTGCGCAGCGCTCGTCCATGCTGGAAAGATCCTTCACATTTGCTTTTTCCAGCCATTTTTTTATTTCGTTGGTACCAAGAAGTTGGGATCGAACGACATCGATCGAGTCCCAGGTTGTGACACCTAACAAGCGAGCAGATGCTTCCGACGCGCATGCTGTCGTGTACTACCCCTGAAATCATTAACAACCCACACAGAGTGGTTTGGACTGGACGAGCTTGCATTACATGTTAACCTGCATTGTATCAACTAAGGCCTAACTCTTGCAGACATCTCAAGCAAAAAGTGGAGGACAAACAGCAACAATCACAACATGAACAACGAACTGTCATTTCTTGTCGCTTTTGCGGCCGTCTTCGGCGCATCAGAAGCGATCAAGCAAATTCAGTCCGACGCGAGACGAAAGGAGCACAGGAGTCGTAAGAACAATCTAATCGTTCGATGCCTCAAGTCATGCCAATATAGCAGCATGCTAGAGGGCAGGCGAGTCGTGCTTTCTGGCGACAAAGTGCGTACCGTTATCCCCAGAGTCACCCATGTGCCTCCTTTTGCTTAACCGAAACATAAAACAGCGGGATATTAACAGCTTGCAGCTATACGTCGATACAGGGACCCACCATGAGCAGGAATTTGGACATCCCTTTGCTGGATACTATCTACCTTACCCAGAGTCCAACGCATCCGGGCTCGTCACTACGATCTGCGACGAGCCTCCGATCATGAATTGGATCTATGTGGACCGCTGGAGCTACGAATTGAAATTCGGAAACCGCGCTTGGGCCGACGACAACTGGCCCGTACCCTGGGATTGTTCGCGGCAAGATCGCAGGCTGATATTCGGTGGCTGGGAGGGTTTCTTGGCCGTTAAGGAGGGCAGCTTCTGGGCCCTGTACTTCGACATCGACGAGGACCACTTGAAGTCCAAGGTGCCGGAGGGGACGCCGGTGCTGGAGATTACGCTGCAGCGGGTGGAGATGCGAATCCCCAAACCTAAGCCGCAGCCGCAGGTGGACCAACCTGAGGACGACAAGCAGAAAGCTGAGAGCACGGCAGATGCCAATGGTGTCAACGGCGGCGTCAATGGGCACTCGGGCCCAGACAAGGCCAACGCTTCGACATGCCAAAACGGGACATATATGACGCCCCCGGAAGAGCCACTGGAAGCGCCCCCGGTCGATTAGTGCATCGAAGGCTATAGGGCGAGAAAAGGTGTCCAATCATGTACAGTAGTATAGTCGCTATAGGGAAATCTGTGCTAATTAGCCATATAATGCTCCTGCATGACGGGAGCATCACGGTATCTATGGCTGGGTCAGCAAATTATAGGTTGTGTGCTTTCCCTGGTTATTCATGTTTGAGAATAATGGTTGTGTCAGGGAAGATCCGTCTAGGCCTCACAGTACTCGCGGACTTGCAGCAGCCCAATGTTACATTCCCTATCTTGCCATGCATACAATGTACATGTAGCATCGTTCTAGCATTGTTCTCCAGCTTACCCCTGCACATAAAGTAACGCTAATGCGAATCATCATATCGCCCACAGTTCCAGGAATATAGCCACTCTATGTCCGGGGTCCGGGGTCCGGGCGGGATGCATCCAATCCATCCAGGATCGAGGACCCTTTACAAATCGCTGAGCGGCACGGCTGCTGCATGGATGATGCCTGTTTATTTCCTAACGGCTTGGCCCGGGGAAATACGGGTGCGGGTTGCACTTAGTATGGTCGAAGGGTGTGCGGAACGAACCGTCTGATCTGAAAGTGGATTGTTGTTGTATTCTTAGTTTACCTACTATTTCTCCGTTACCGTACCCGTACCCGCATGCCGGTGAATCGAAATAGCTATGTCCTTGCGAGATGAAACTTTGGATTGTTCCCTTTTTCCCCGCAAAAAAAGTGAGAGCTTAGCTGCACGGTAGCACGACTTGCATATCTCGGTTTCACGGACAATATAGGGTCGCAAGCTTGCAGAAGGGCTCTTTTTGTTTCACGAAGCGCGGCGCAATCCGGCCGGCCGCGGCGCGCAGCTCCCCAGACCTTACTGTATCGTTGTACTACACACGCATATATCATCCTTCGGCGGGAGGCGGCAGACAGCGTTTGTGAGAGAGATAAACACACAACGACCCACCGCTGTCGTATAGCGGCCTACGGCGTCTGACAGACAGACAGACCATCGGGGGATAATGGCCGGTTCTGATCTTAGAAGGGAGGAAGCAAGCAGTGCTGATTGATGATCTGTTGTAATACACTACCTACCTCCTTCATCCTCACCGTCGTGGGGGCGCAAACGGAAACAAAACTGACGTGTAAGACAGTTGAATCGATCCCGCCGATCATGTGTGTGTGTATGTGTATGGTGGCGTCGTTGCAGGTTGCAAAATACAAGATACAAACATCCTAGCATAAACATGCTAAATACAAGAATACAACATCACAATGTAGCGTACCTACGTGTACTGGGGGTGCAGAAAATAGAACGTGCGCTTTGACACCAGATAAGGCTCGTCTCGGCTCGACGAGGCTACACAAAGGGTCCTGCAACTGCAAGGGCTTCAACGAGAAAGTCAGTCTCTTGCTGCTGCGAGAACAGCAATAACGGCAATACTATGTGACAATCTCGCTACGCATAGTGTGTGCGTTAGACCAGGATCGTTTCCTGATTGACATCCCCGTAAGGCCAAGTTCTATGAATAATACACTCACTTCTTCTTTCCTCTCCTGGCCGAACACGTAGATAGATCATGATCACGGCAGTTAGACCCGATAAGTGATGCCAGATAGGTAGGTATAGGTGAGAAAGTAATAATAAGTGCGAGACACAGTAAGTATACGATGTCAATCTCCCTACGTCCGGTCCAAACAAGCGTGAACTTCTTCTTCTTCTTGGCCGCGTTGCGTTGCCGCCCACCTTCCCGCGCCGGGGCTGACTTGTGAGGCGAGTGAGTGCGGTACCGAGTCCGTCCGCGTAGATCGTAGACAGACAGGCATCCCCCCAACAAACATGACATGCTTACTCCTTGTTCCGAGAAGCTTTCGTTCTTTCCCGCCTCGTCCCGAGCTTTCGACAAGGCTCTGCCTCTGATCGAGGTTATTATCAGTAATCGAAACCTCCACTTCATCTCGTTCTAAATCTCTAACACTCACGAGGATTTAGATGGCCCACGTGTCAAGCCCCTAAGTATAGCATAGAGTATTATTTCGACAGATCAGTTGAATATCCAAGTTTCCTAGCCTGGCATAGGTAAGTGGCTGGGCTAGCTATTTACCTAGCTACATTCTTAGGCCCGCGCTCGACTAAGTGCCTTCTCCACAACTTCGTCGACGCTCTCTTCCCTGACGCCCAGGAGCAAGTTGTCCGAGTCATCTCTCGATGCCACGATGCAGCGCGCTTCCCCCGGCGCATATAATTGGAAGACGAGGAGATCCAGGACCCATCCATTGAGGCCCTGGGCGTGCTTCTTTCGACCGTCTTCGAGAGTCTGCTGCGCGGTCGAGCGCTCGACCTCCCACTTTTCTTCTTCTGTTGCTTTCTTCTGGAACGCTGCGAGAAGCGCGTTTTGTGATACTTGGATCGATCGCACCTTTACGAAACGATTCGCTGTCTCGGTCGGATGCTGCAGGACGCCGACGACGGACTGGCCTATTCCCTCCAGCGTCGTGCCGGTGAATTCCTCTGTGCCCGCGTCGTAGATTGTTGCGCGACGCTCGGAGACGTTGAAGCCCATGCGTGGGAACTTCGCTAATGCCTTATAAGCGAGATTTGTAAGTATGAATTGTGAGTGGTTATGATTGCTTCATATGGTGGCCAGCTACCGAAGAGAGCCTGCCAGATTTCAAAGAACGACAGGCAATCAGACGGCCAAAAGAAGATAGGTAATGGGCGATACAGATAAGAGTACTCACCCAGTCAATTGGGTTCCCAATCGTGATTCCCGTCCAGGTAAAGCCATTTTCCTTCCCCTCGTCTCTCAGCGCATACTCTTTCGCGCAGTTCCACGCAACCTGTCGCTTCTCGCCTAGAGGTTTGAATTCAGGGAGACTATTTTCGTTAATGCCCCAGCCAAAATCATTGACTGCAGACGAACAAGCAGGTCAGTTGTTAGTCCACGTCAAACGAAAGAGTGCCCGAAATCAGCATCACGTAAGGGCCAGGCAAGTAAGCTCCCCAACTGAGCAAGACGAGAGCAAAAAGGATAGCTACAATACTCCCTTGACTTTTTCACAGGAAACGAAGAGAAAAAACCCAAAACTGAGAAGACAGTTTAACGACGTTAAACCGAATATCCACTCACTAATAAACCTCCTCACGCCAGCCCGCGCCGCCGCATCCACCATGCCCCTAGCGTTCCCGATGGCGCCGGGTCCGACGACGCAGACCACGGCATCCTGTCCCGCGAGCGCGGTCGCGAGGGCGTCTACGTCCGAATAATCGACGCGGATTACAGGCAGACCGGTCGGAAACGCCGAGGCCGAGTCCGGCCGCGAGACGACGGTCACGTCGAACCCGGCGCTTGTGAGCGCTGATGTGATGGGCGCGCCGAAGTTGCCGGCTGCCTAGATTTGGCGAAATGGGTTTAATTAGCTTCGTGACACGACAAAGGATGGATAGATGACGATTGGGTAAGTGGTAAGTTTCGGGCTCGCATGAGTAACTTACGCCGAAGATTGCGACTTTTTTGATAGTAGACATCTCTCTAGCTGACTGATACACTCATAAAATCAAACAGTAACCAAATATTTTCACGATCGGTAAATGCCACCCTGTTCGAAGACGGATGTTTGAGGTTCATGGGAATTGTTTACGATGAATGACTGACTTGACATAGCAACGCCCCACCTCAGTATGCATTTGGTCGGAATTCCGCCAAATCCAGCAAGCGAATCCGGTCTAGCATGTTCACGTTTATATCGAAGGAGTAAGTAGTAGGTAGGTAGGGTCATCAAATCGTATATTTTATAAAAAGGAAGGAAAAGGGGTATCGATAACACAAGCAGTTCCAAAAGCTCGCGTCGAGTTTCATTAAGTACATGATCAGTATAGAAGCCGTCTCTCGTGAATCGCGTGCGTGGTATTCTCAAGTCGTGAAAAAGCCAGTTCACAGTAACAGCGTCCCTGCCTGCCTCTTGGAACGCCTTAACTCAGCTGTCCAGTCTATACCAAAATTTCGATAAGGAATGTGTTCATAAGTCTGCAAATAAGATGATACTAGCGAGGGCGTTACCGGCTCCTGAAATTAGGTTTTCTCGCCATGTTCGCTATAGGTGGCGGTCCAACCTCGTCCAATGGATAGGGTGGCGGGGATTGCGCCGGACGGCGGTTGCCAGAGCCCAGATTATCAGGTAGAGGCGTCTTGGGAGGTAGCGGAGGTGGTTCGATGCGGTGAGGCTGGTGTTGCATCACGGGAGGTTGCCGCCGCGGATATTCATCAGAGCTGGTGATGGCGATTTTGTCTGCTCCGGTAGCATGGCGGTATTGAGTTGGTGTTGGCGCGTTCACTACAAGTCGATCTGGATCCTCGTCACGCGCAGGTGTTTGCGGCGATACGCTTTTATTGGGAGAGTGGATGCCCTCTCCAGAGGTTCGCGGCGAAGGGGTGCTGGGTAACGGCAGGTGGTCGTTGCCAGACTCGTATGATTGTTGACTGGGCGGGCGCATGTTTCGAGGCGGGAAGCTCGATGGCATGTCGCCTGGAAGCTCAACCGCTAACGGAGCATCGATCGATCCCATGTTGCCAGAGGCAGACGTTGCGATAATATCGGGCGCAGAGCCTAACCTGTCAAAGCGTTGTTTGGCCCGATGAATCTTGGCCAACTTGGTCGAAGATCCCTGGACCATTCTCTGCTCGGCATCTCTGGACAAGTATCTCCTCGTTCCGGTACTGATCTCGCCCAGCCGATGCCATTCGTTCATCGCGAACTCGCCGACGCCCACTTCAACGTTGAATCGATAATAGTTTTCGATATTAACACCCCGCTTCATCAAGAGTTCCTTTTTCATACGCTCGTGAATTACTTCGCATCCCTCAATCTTAGCAATCAACTTCCTCCTGGCATCAGCGTAATCTCCCATGAAGCCTTCATACCAGTTATGCTGGTGCTGATCTGAACTCTTTGGACGCTTCCCCGTTCCCACACTGACGAAGACGCCAACGTCGCGACCGGGCCATTCGTTCACCGTAGCTTCGTCTAAGGCGTAGGGAGACGGGTTGAAGGTTCCAGCACCATCATCGTGGAACACGGACTGCCCGATCTTTATGGGCTTGAAGGCAAGACCAATCGCAGACGTCGCTCGGCCGGCCTCCCAGATCTTGCAGTCATATTCAGGAGCCGGCTCTTTTCTCGAATCGTAGGATCGTAAGATCGCGGGGTCTCCTCCTCTACTGGTGCCTTTGTAAATAGCTGTAACAGCACTGCAGCCACATTAGCAAGAAATGATATGTTCATATCGACGGCAATAACCTACGTCTTCGTCCTATTCTCTCTAGAGTCGTACAGTAGGGCTTCTGGATCCCCTGAGCCACCACGAAACACGGATCGTCCTTGAGTCGGGCTTCTGGCGCTGAAACTGACGGTACTGGCATTGCTTTGATGTCGTCTGGGAACACCGGCGCTCGATCTCGAGAAAGAAGACAGCGGGCTGACGGGAGTTGGAGCGGCGCCATCATTGCCTTCGTTATCCGAGACAGTGTGCATCCTGACGGCCTCCTTGATGGCATGCTCGAGTAGCGAGGCCTTGAACAAGGTGGAGCGATAGGGGATGCCAGCAATGGTCTTGTCTGTCTCGAAGACCATGCGCGTCATTTCCACGTACAGCTCCTTGCACTGCTCCAGGTCGAGGCGCAGGCGGCCCAGCATGATGGCTATCAAACCGCCGGTGCCGGTGCCGACGATCAAGTCGAAGTGGTCGCATGGCTTGGGGATCTGGTCGCGGCGCGGGGCTTTCCCTTCGATTTCGACGTACGTGCGGTGCATCAGCTCCTGGAGGATGATGAGCATCGAGTAGCCACGAACTCCCCCGCCATCTGCCTCGCGTTAGCTATATGACGTGATGCGGTGTGTTGCATTGTGCTGTGCTGTGAGGTGTGTTATGTGGTTGGTGTAGCGGGGCAGTGTGCAGCGGGCTGTATTGTCGACATACCTAGACTCAATATCCTCAATGGAGGGCCCTTCGTCGTGTCTTTCCTCCTCAGAGTTGCATCAGAGTCCATGTTGCGTGACTGGCTGGTGCGATTGACGTGGTGGTAAATTGTATGAAGAAGAGAGAATACGTTGGGATGATGTTATGCGCCGGATGGGCTCCAATTCACGGTATGTCGCAGTCCGCAGTAAGTAGGTCCGTAGTTTCGTCAACACAATTGCCCCACTACTAGAGCAGCCCTTGGCAGCGCCTGGCTTCGTCTGGTGACGACGTTAGGCAGGGGTCCCGGCGCTCGGCAGACTCGGTACCTATCCCGTCGCGGTTCGACACTAACTTGGTGCTCGTAGATCGCTATCTGTAGGTACCCGCTTGAATTTATAGTGGTATACATCTATCACCTGAATAAGCGCGAATGCCAGATCATGTGAGGTCAGTCAGCATATGCCCAAGACTCTGATATCTATAATGAAAAAAAGGGAAACCATTTCGCCATCATCGTATTCTACCTCCCTTCAACGGACAAGACTAACGAGGTCATGATCAAAATGGATGTCAGTGGGTTTAACGGAATAACCTATTTCTCTTTGGTCTAGTGACTTAAAAGTGGAGAGAACAGGGCCGTAGATGCAACCAATCAGAAGAGGATTCATGCTCGGATGATACTATCATTGGGGCCACTCTTGAGTCACTAAATTGAAAGGAAATAAGTTATTCCGTTAGGCCCACTGACATCCATTTTGATCATGACCTCGACTAAGATACAGTCAGTGAGTGTGGCTGAGCAACTGTTGAGTCATGCTCCACACAATGAACCCAGCGGCCGGAACTCTGACCCAAAAAGATGTCATAAGCGCTTGATCGCCAAGAATCTTCTGTCAAAATTACCTAGGTAGGACTAGATCTATCTCATAATCTAGTTGGTACTACCTCAGGCCCTCGGGGAGGTAACCACCGATGTGGCGGTGCAAATAATCAAGTTTGGAAGCTGCTCTTTATTTTCTTTCTGCCTTAATGTGCATCTACTATGTAATATCGCCATCATTCGCCAATTACATCTGTATTTCAACTTGTTTGATTTCGGAGCTTCAGCTTCATAGTAGCCTATTCATTATTCATATTCAGGGACTAACTCGCTCGCTTGTAGCAGGTTGACCCGCTCCAAGATAGCCTGAGATGCGTGAGCACGGTGCTTCTATTGTTTATCGCATTTTGTGCTTGACTATGTCTTTGTTTCTCATAGCAGCAGATATGTGCTCCGTTTGCAGTTCAGGTAGTCTCTGCTTTGTTATTCAGTAGTCGCCTCACAAACTACCTATACGGTATGAGCCAATTGAGAGTTAGATCTGGTGTATGATGACATTGGAGGTCCCTTAACTCCCTCTGCTTTATGCGCCAGTCGATAAGGATAGCTGTCCAGAATGGCGGACGACGAAGATGTCGACCTCATGAGCCTGCCTGCGGCGGACAACGGAAATGTCGACATAAACATAGACGACCTCGTGGACATAGACCTGAACCTTTTTGAATTTCAACCATGGATTGATATGCGGCCTTACTCGCCCTGGGCAGAGCGTTTTGGAATCTGGCGGAACCCCGGCTTTGATTTCTGGCCAAATGATCCCATACGGCATTCAAATGTTGCCCCTAGCCGTAAGTGTCGAATATATTTCATCAAGTTCTGCGATCGTAAGTTATATGCCGGAAACTCGATTGCTAACGGCAAATTCTAGAGTGAGCCTTCTACTGCCCTTTTCCCGCCTCCCAGCCCATTTTGAATGTCAGCATTAGGCATTATAGAGCGAGTTAGAGAGTCTACTCTCATATATCCATTGTTAGCTTTGGACTATCTTGTGGCCGGCAGCCATTAACAGTATGCACGCTACAGTCCGCCGTTAGATCCATATTTCTATGGTGATGAACCCAACCCGAAAGGTCATCAGACATTTTCGTCCGGGTACGAAAAAGATAGATTATTTGTTGCCGAACATTATCTGAAATATTTCCTTCTGTCAATTCCACCATGGCAGCTTGGCCCGATGACTCGTGTCCTTCAATTTTCCGAACGAACCTTTGTACCTGGAGGGCACGTCTCCTCCCTATATGGAGAGGCCCATGAACATCATTTGGTTTACGAGAAGGAAAGAATACGGGTGGATGAAGATAGCTGGTTTCCGTTCTTCAAGAAAGAAAGATGGTTTTCTTCGCCAGGGTATGAACCGTATGATCCCTGGTCAGTAGATGATCCTGAAGTGTGGGGAGAACTTCGCATAGCATTGGAGCTGGCAAACCGTATCCTTAATGCGCTTATCAAAGATAAGCATGTCTTGTGAGGCAGCCGTAACCGACCCATTGAGTCCAACAAGCTGACTCTGATGGTAGTCTACAGACATTAATGTTCGGGAGACTATTGTATTGGGACGAGGCGAGGTATAGTATGTAGAGCCTTGAGTATCTTCTTTCTATTTTAATGTCAATTAATCTCAATGAAGAGTGACTCTCGGATCTGAGTAATTATCAAGCAAATCTCTCTAATCACGGTTCAAAAGATCATGCTCTCTGTGTGTAAAAATCACTGATCCGACAATTGTACGATAGAACTTTTCCACGATCAACCGCCGGCACCTTCCCCCGACACTACTGTCCTTCTGTCGTATGATTTTTACAAGAGTGGATTTACAAAAGAATTTCCTGGTATACCCTGCGATATGGACGCGGTGCTGGATATAACCGAGGGGCAATATAGAGATAAGCTATGCCTCTTAGGAGAAGGACAGGACTGGGCCTTGGCTTCAATCGAACACGTGAACCGATCCCGTGAAGGCGGCAGAACTTATACAAGCGATCGCAATAGTGAGTGATGCTCGGGACTATTTTTCGCATTGTCCTTGGCAATTTGCAACTTTTGGAGTACAAGCTTTCGTTTTGCCCAAGGAGTGTATCTTCAAGCTTCCGAAATCCTTATATATCCTACTCTCAGTGGCGATAACTAAGTCCGACTGTTCCAGTAATCCTTATCAACGTCCAACCTATAAGAACACTCATTACAGGCAATATAACTCTAGCCGAGCGTGTTACATTGATATATGGTATAGCGAATACGGTAAGAAAGACATCGCTATCAGTGAACTTCTGTGCTAACCTTCTTTACAGATATTGCATGAATTTAGTAGGGAGATATTTCTCGCAGTCTCTATTTGAAGTAGGCGCACTGTTGCGTCTATGAAAATCGTTTAAGATATCTGACTAACACTATTTCGTAGCCCACGCATTGATGGCATCTAGAAGTAGAGATGACGACTCTTGGCTTAATAGCACAGAGAGGATTGTAGACGTATACAAAGAACCCGTAAGTTCGCGAGCATAGGAAACTTCGCTCCGTAGAACAGACATACTACAACGTGGATTAACTAACATTTACCCTATTTCACACAACAGTATGTAGATTTCGCTCCACAGGCCGAAATGGGGTACGTCAGTAAGTTGAATATCAAGTCACTCTCTACAATTTCAGGTCCCGTAGCCATGGATCGAAAGGACTCTACTAACTTCTATGTGTCCTAGTGGAGTCTTTGGTATTCGGAAACCCATTGCGTAATGCGATACGTAAGATATTCAGAAACTACTCAGCGCTTAAAGTCCAACGAGTGTTGAACAATAGCACCCGACGACCCCCTATTCACAAGAGTGGCATTGTTGATACTTAGACCAGCAAGCGGACCCGACGTAATCTATATGGCTACCCACCGGAAAACCTGGCCATTCCCAGATCTTACACAGAGCTCAAACTTAGGCCAGGTGATACAGGGACATCCGGCGACAGCAGTGGAGATCAAACTTACTTTGGTACCATCTTTGTGGTTCTCAATGATATTGTCGGAAGAGTTCTGGAAAAACGATTCGGTCCCTCGAAAGAGTGATAACTTTTTTCACGCCATGGATTACTTCTGCAGCAGACATCCGTATCATCCCGATACTGACGATGAAAAATATAAACGCCCACCTGTCATAGAAGGGAATCCCCCTCTGACAAATAGGGGCGTTGCGGATGTGATTGCAAATTGGAAATTGAGAGAAGAAAGTAAGTAGCTTTGAGTAGGATCTCATCTCGTTTCAAACTACTTATTCTCTGTGAGAGGGGCGGAGGCGGTGGCGGAAGCGGCAGCATTCGTTTCCCTCGTAACTCGCCATTCTCAAGCTACGCCAGTTTTGATATGCTGTCAGAAAGTGATTGACATGAAGTACTATAGTTTGGAATCAAAGTCGAGCCGGCTGGTTCGATAAAGAACAAGAAATTGTGAGTAAAAATATCACTGCCCAGTTTTCCAAAGAACACATACGGCTTCACTTGAGAGCGGTCCTTCTAGGCCGTGGAGAGAGTCGCCTACTTTCCCGTCCCCCTCCTCTTCTGAATGATATGGCTACTAACAAAGTCATAGTGGGAAAACTCACCAGTCAGTTTCACTATACGCATATGAGAAATTCCACGCGTGCTAATACCGTTAACCACAGTGGGGTAATATATACGCGAGAGAGAAGTTAATTGAATTTACGAAACAGATCACAACGCCTTTCGAAGAAAAGGACTTGTATACATGTGTCGACAATGCAATCTCGCTGGTTGCGTACGTCCCTTGGTGGGGTAGTCGAGAGTAAGTAATTCTGGAACTGTTTTCTTCTTATTTGGGCGACTTCCAGAGAATAAGGTTGCCTTTTTTTTTCTTTTTGACAAGAGATTATCTGGAAACTTCCGAAAACCTCATTGGTCACAAATGATTATAACTAACTCTAACTATTATAGCGAATATATCGCCGGGCTACAACACCCAAGTAATTGGGTTTACCATGCCATTGGTATGAACGTGTTGAGCTCCCTTCCCGGTAGTTACTAAATGAATTATACAGGCCTGCTCATGTTTGCATGTTTACCTCTTCGACCCGAATTCATGGAACGGGAACCAACACAACCCTTAATAAAAACCCAATATCTCCGTCCCAGCACCTCCGGACCGATTAGGATGGTGTATCAGATACAAAACGAAGATCCCGTCCCTCGCGAATGTCCTCAAAGTATGTACTGGGATCCACTGGGGGAGAGAAGTGGGCAATCCTGTTTGTATACGAAAGGCGAATTCGACCACTTCTCCTATCTTGACCAGGTCTTGAAGTTAGTACAATTTTTCGCGGATAACTTTACTATTGTCACGACGCCTTGGCTCAATGAGATTCTTCGCGTCGAGGAAAACATTCGAGCGTGTCGAAAGAATACGGCCTTGGTCTTGGCGGGAGGGGACTTCGACCTCGACGCAACCTGGGCTGCTGAGGCTTGGGATTTCCAGGTCCCGGAGTACGACCCTGATGCTGCGAGTCAGTGGGACATTATAATGAATTGTTGGTCGCCTGTGAGCGAACTCGCCTGAAGTTTGAAAATGCGGGCAATTGTTGGTTGACAATACAGAGCACGATTATAGGGTCAAGGGGATACGGCTACCTGTAAGAATAGGAGTGCATCACAAAATTCATGTCGTCTCCGTGTCACAAAGTGCAGAAGACACCATTGTTACGATTATACTGTAATTTATTCCGAGTCTCTGTATATATTGCCCAATTTCTATGATTTGATTAGATCTCATAAATCTTGCCAAATCATCGTGGTCTTTATCGCTCATGAAATGTCGCCCACTTGAACTTTGAAGCGCGGGCGGCAGTATTTGGCGAGCATGCAAAATCGAAGCCGGGTGGCCCTGAACGTTCTAGAATAATGTGGCGTAGGTTATGTGCGGCGTCGACGAGACCTGGAACCCTAAGCTTCTTGTAGTTATACAAGAACAAAGCTGACTCACGGCAAAATAAAATCAAGACAGAATATATATATATATATATAGGGTATCTAATGCTAAATCTACAAATCATATAATCTATTTATTTATAAGTCATCGACTCTGACGATGCTCCGCAGACGATAGCAGCCCAGGAACCGACAGCCGGCCAGTCCCCGTCCATTCCATAGGGCTTATCGCAGGCGGATCCTGCGAAATGGAGTCATGTCTTGGGCCCTCACGGACCGACACGGCTACTAAAGGCGTGGAATCACGCCTCAATAGCTCATCACCACTATGACTACTATGTTGTCCATGCGAGACCGCAGTGTCCCCCGAAAGCGGCGTCCTGTCTTTTAATTCCGAAGCCGTCGATGCCTTTCGCGACCGTCGATACGCGCTGCTGAGCATCCGGTACGGGTGGAAGCTTATGCTGCGCAGGAGTGGCGAGCAGGGAGGTAGGTTCGCGGCCCATACTCCCAGCCATAGTTCCGCCAGGGCCCAGAATGTGGGATTGAAGATTTTGAGGACGAGGGGTGTTTGGTCGTCTGGTGGTGGTGTGTAGGCGAAGTTGAGACGGCCAACGGGGTAGGAGACGATTAGGAAGATTAAGCGCAGGATGCTGGCTCCTGTAGATCTATATAGTCGCCAGAGTTAGTGAGCGAGAAGAGGAGAGGGAGAGAAAATAGAGGAGGTGTGTGACAACACTTACACAGTTCCGAGAAAGAACACGAAACTCGTAGCCAGCTTCTTGCCTGGCGCCATCTGCAGACGACTAATGTAAAAGAACGGGAGTCCCAGCACCGGCAGATCCGTCGCAACACTCGTGACAGAAAAAGCCAGCAACAGCGCTCCACGATTCCCGCATCGATGTAGCGCAATCGTCTGGTCAAAGCCCCAAATGAGCTCAGGATGCTTGCCACAGATGAGCACATCAGCAATGGTGAAGACAACAGCCCAGATAAACACGATCCAAAGCAGCGCATTATTGATGCGACGGAAGCTATTCCAGACGCCAAAGATGCGTCGATAGAAGAACAAGATGGACAGCTTGATGGCGCCGAAGGCGGCCTTCTCGATGACGATCATGGCCCAGTCGATCTGGTGGGAGATGATGACCATCTGCGTCATGTCGTTGGGATCCTTGATGGCCTCCCCGCCGGTCCCCTTCAGCGCGTTGTAGTACTGGATCCCGTTGCACGCGATGGCGATGGCGAGCCCGAAGAGGAGCAGGTAGTCGTCTGTTCCGAGCGGGACCCGCGCGTACGAGAGCCGGACCCAGAGCCGGAGGCCCGTCAGCGCCACGGCCACGCCCATGAACACGGAGTAGATGGGAATGACGGTCGAAGCGGGGTAGTAAGACATGATGGGCGGTTCTTTCCGTGTATGTGTGCGCTCGATAGAGCAGACAACACGATGTCGTGTGCGTTGAATGGAGTTCTCGGTTTCCTGCCTCACGGGCAAATTCTATATATCATCTTTACCAACTAGCCACGGGAGTTGAGGGAGTAATGTCTGTCAATCTCGGCAACATCCATATCACATCATCATATAGATAGATAGAATAGCTGCGGCGATGACACATGCGTCGAACGGGGACCAGGTCAGCAAATAGAGAGAGGTCCTACCAAGGGCCAAGCCCTGAAGAACTCAAACAAAACACTGAGTTTGATAAGTTGAGTTCCTCGCCAAGGGTTCACATCCTCAGCTCCTCATTTCTCGCCTTCCAGGACTATCCAGGTAAACATCACCCGACTGATGTAGGATAAGGATGAGGATCGGCGGTTGGTTATACTTGGTGTAGCCTCAATAGTAAGTCCTGGTAAGACGAACAGACCTACTCGTCGAGGCGCAAGATCAATGCTAATCCAAGTTATTGGTCGCTGTGCCTGCCGCTAGTGCCCTTGTCGGTTTTCGTTTTCCTGGCGCACCGAGTTCGTGCGTAACTATGCTATGTTAATCTATTTTGGTATCATGGTGTGTGGCTCACCTATCCTTCAAATACCAAATTGGGCTTGATAGGGCTTGATAGGGTCCCAGATGACGTTTTGTCATGTTTTGGTAATGCAACCACGCGCGGGGCTTATCTTCAGCCCCATATGTCTATTCCTGATGAGATCCTGGGTCCGACCTGGGTATCCCCTCACTGTTGAATTCTGGGGGCGGGGGAAGGCCTCATCTACGTAAGCCGGCGTCTCATCTATATAGACCACGGAAATTTCATCGTATTCAATAGAGATATTAATTGAGTATACCCTAGACGCAGTAGGTTACACGTTAGAGCTAACTAGAGCGCTCTGCTTTATTTAATCTTGAGAATCGGTAATCAACATCTCATGAGACCCAGTGCAGGTCTGCACCAACACCCTGGACCTTTAACCCCCCACTGCTATTGGCGACATGTAGTTCACCTTTACTAATGAAGTTCGAGCAGCATTGATTTGGGTATCCGTACAATCATAACAATTCATAGCGCACCGGCTGAAGTTTATTACAGAAGAAGCAAATTCTTTAACTGGGGTATTATCTTTTTACTCCTTTACTGGTCCGAAGACAGTCTCCCTGAAAGATATTAGTATCCATTTCGAAAAGAGCTGCAGATTAGTAAGACTTACATCATTATACCAGTGATCTGGTAAGGATCAGCGTTTGAAGCAGGTCGTCGGTCCTCAAAGTAACCGTAACCCTTGGCAGCGCATTCTCTTGGGATACGAATTGAGGCACCACGGTTGGCAATGCCATAGCTGAATTGGTCGATGGCGCCGGTCTCGTGTCTACCGGTCAGACGCAGCTCGTTGCCCTTACCGTAGACGGCGATGTGCTCCTGGTGGCGCGCCTCGAGCTTCTTGATCGCGGCCTCGATGTGTTTCTATAGAGTGGTTAGCAATGCTCCGGCATTCAAGGCATGGGTTACATACCATTCCGCCTTCAACGCGCATCTCCTTGGTGGAGAAGTTGGAGTGCAGGCCAGCACCGTTCCAGTCGCCAGGGATCGGCTTGGGCTGAACCGAGATCTTGGCACCGAACTCCTCGGCGACACGGTGGAGAAGGAAGCGGGCCATCCACAAGTGGTCACCCATCTCAATGCCCTCACAAGGGCCGACCTGGAACTCCCATTGGGCAGGCATGACCTCAGCGTTGGTACCGGAGATTTTAATACCGGCGTATAAGCAAGCTTTGTAGTGGGCATCAACAATGTCCCTGCACATGACACGCCCAGCGCCAACACCACAGTAGTAAGGGCCCTGGGGAGCAGGAAAACCATTCTTAGGCCAGCCATACGGCCTGTCCTCCATGTCAAATAGAGTGTATTCTTGCTCGAGGCCGAACCAAGGCTTGTGCTCGGCATGGGCCTCCATCAACTTGGCACACTCATGACGGTAGTTGTACTTGTTCGGCGTGCCATCGGCGTTCCAGCATTCACAGAGAACTAGAATGTTGGGAACACCGCGCATGGGGTCAGGAAAGACGGTGACGGGTCTCAGGTAGACGTCTGAGTTGTCACCTGGAGCTTGCTCCGTTGAGGAACCGTCGAAATTCCACACGGGGAGATCTTCGGGCTTGAACTGTCCGCTCTCGGGAATCTTGGTGATCGTCTATGCAAGTTGACTTCGGGTTAGCGGGAAACATGCTCTCGGATTGGTCAAGCGGAAAACATAGGGATCCTAAACAAAATAGCACACATGGTACACCACTCGATGAGACCCATGTTGCTGGTGTACGATGACGTGAATAAGGGGCAACCACATTCTCCGGATTGCCTCGCCTCAGGCTCGGGGCCCCTTCGAAAGTGGATTATGACGAGGAAAGCGTGTGCGTGGGGATGAGGGAGCCCGGTGAGCGAGCGAGCGAGCGAGATCGGATGGTTCAGACCAATACGATCCCAACTATTCTCGAAATGCGAACCGCTGGGTTGCCAGGGACTCCGCTATGCATTACAAGGGTCTCTGCCGTGCATCGTAAGGGACCCATTCGTTTGCCGCGGCTTTGTGTGGAGTGGCTGGACTAGGCTGGGGCGCAGAAACCGGCTTGGCAGAAAGGTATCGGGTGGTCTTCGAACATGGTATATAGTAGCGGATACGGAGAAATGGACCATAGTTGACGCGAGACGATCGAGTAATAGAAATTGCGGCGATTCGACAGAGATAAGAGGGAAATTTTTTTACAAACATACTTTGCTCTTAGATCGTACATGGCCTTCAGCGTCGATCCAGATGTACTCCGCCATGGCGTTTCCCTTCTGGTCGAGCCTCATGTACTTGAGGAGCTACATGGGACCACACAAGTCAGCACATCATTCGCGGTTCTCATGTTGCAAAAGCTTCTAGAAGCCATAGGGCGAAAGGGCCTGGTGGGATGAGACTCACGTTCTCAGTATACGAGACATATTGACTTTCGGCCTGGTTGGAGACGAAGGGATTCCGTTAGCAAATCGTCTCGTAAGATGAGGGGTAATTGGCTGGCAGCAGGGCACTTGGTGGGGAGCCAGCCGTAGCGAAGCATACCATTTTTACGAATCTGGTTGTGAAAGTGGGAAAAAATATTTATAGAAGGTATTGAACAGTACGCAGATATGCGAAACCGATAGAAATTGTCTGGCAAGCAAGTGTTGTAAAGCGATGATGGTGCTCGAGAGAAGTCAAAGGTGAGGGAGCGGAAAGTAGGGCGTAGATTGGGGAGCGGGGAGCTGAGCCTTTTAATGTTGGTAGACCGTTGTCGGGGGGGACCGTTCCTTCTGCTTTGTACCGTACCTACAGTATCTGGCGGGTGATGTCTGCAGTGGACAAACTGTGCATAAGTGAAGGTTTCAACGTCACACACAGAGATAAGACCTACAACCTATTGCTAAAAGTACCTAATGTATGTATAGCCAAGGTATTGCTTGTTGTTACCTATTGCTTTCAGGGGTAGTTTAGGTAGTTTAGTCTAGACTCGCGCCAGATACGACGTACCTCCACGGCCATCCAGAGGTTCATCTACACCCGTACGTTACATATGTATATTCTGGTGTATCCATGCTATGTACGTAGATTCTACGGGATACATTATTGATACCTGTCCAGCTTACCTTTGTTCTGGAAATAAGTTTTGTTTGCTCGTATTGTTTATTCACTACTCCGCCGTCATAGGACAGAGGGCTTCTACTTAGACGGCCGGCACCCGTTACGAGAGTTCCAAGGTTGTGGGGGCGCAGTGCTGCTGGTAGGTACTCTTTAAGGGCTTAGGTGGGAACTTATAGTGGGGTGTTCACTAGAATTGCCCATGTCGGGTGTAGTATAGTGTCTCGTGAAGACGCACACTGACGATGTTCAGAGTTTACAACCCAATGAATTAAATATTTCCTCAATAATGTCGTCACTGTTTTTTCAATGAAACCTTCGTCGGAAATGTCGTCACTCTCAAAGCAAGAGATCCCGAGCCTTCGAAATGAACATAAAAACGACGATTTCGGCTTCAATCGGCTGTTGTTGAGGCGCCAAGTGACGACACATCATGTTTGCTTGTATCAGAAACTATCTAAGTTAGGTAACCGAGAAGAACTTAACATCCTTGTCTTAGAACCTTCATATACATATTTACTGTTGGATTGCTATTGCTAGCACGCTATTACAAACTGTGTTTCTTTTGACCTTAATTAATTACGCTAGAGTTAAAGTTGTGACGAGGCGAGGACTCTCTAAATATGTTGATCCCGTCAATGCCCCAAACAGTATCGCAAGTTGGTGGTGAAATACCCAATGATCTTACACTTCCAGATCTGCAAGAGACATTAATCATGTACTATTAGGTACCTGTTTTCTACTGGGTACCTGAGGTACCGGTTGAATACCCAAGAAGTATAAGAATTAGCGTCAAGGACGCGTCCTGGCGTATGCCAAAGCATCGTATGTGCGTTTCGCCAAGGCAGTGAGGGCGCATCTGTGGTGTAAACCGGAATAATGTTGTATCAGACCCTTTTTCTTGCGCCTTTAGAGGTAAGCAGGGTTCAGCAACGTCGCTCTAACTCTGCAACTTACATACCTACATACATGTAGCACTGCAGGGGCTGGCTTAGCTTGTAATTATTGGCCGATCAAGACATGCAATGTGCCTGCCGAGGCCTTAGACGCTTTAGACTGAGGGCTGCCGTTTTTAAAAATAAAGTAGGTATACTATGTATGGCTAAACTCAACCTACCCGCTCCTGCATTCACTAGCAACGCATGGGCGGATTCTGACGTTTACATTGATTCATGTTTCCTGCTAGTCCATCTAAAGCCTCATCATTTTGCGAGAGGGCCATCGGCATAAAAAAAAGTCTATTAAGGTCATTCATTGTATGTATGGAGCATGCTGGCTTGGACACTATCATAAACTGTCTCACCTGGACACAGACTAACGTGGGGTAAGGATCCAGAGTCGGCTCCGTAATTCGGCGACACTTCGAGTCAGAGGTGAGGCACTTGTCGATTCGTTGGGCAATTTGTTTTGGCAAATGGAATTTCCTAAGTAGTTAGCAAAAGGGCTATTGGTATATACCCGCCAAGGATAAGGAAACACCCGAAAGACAATACCTGTATACGTATGTACATGCTGTATTACAGAGGGCGTAACAGTATCCGAGTTCCGAACCAAAGCGACATCCAACTCATCGCCAACAGCACTGTTACCCGATGCTTCAGATGAATTTGCTACTGATTCTATATCGCCTTCTACAAGCCACTGAAGGTTTGTTTGCTGTCTCTCTTCGTTCCGATTTTCTATCCGGGTTGACACCGTCAACTTTGACTACCCCACGACTTAAACCCCCAAATACCAGGGTCAAAACAGGAACTTGACAAATGGTATTACTGGAAAAGGTCATCCTTTGTACTTCGAATATAGTAAAAGAAGAACTATGGAACTTGATAAGTACCCGTTGCCTCATCCGAGCCATCGACCCACGTCCACAATTAATCTAGATTGATGCTTGCGCACGCGACAATATAGACAACCCCTCCTTAACCAGATCGCGGGGTGTATAAGGTGGAAGGCTTGGAAGGGTGGTTTGTGACTCGATGCTATTTGTTCACTGGAAGGTTTTGGTTATCGCGAGCTTCCCATTGGTGGCGCATAATTCAGCTGACTGGGGCTACTGGGCACCGAGAAAAACTCTGGGTATCAACTCCATCAATGCCAAGCGTAAACTAGCTAAACAAGCCTCCCTAGTGTAGAGCAAAAGCTCTTGGACCAACGGATACAGATGCAATTTTGTTACCAGTCAATAATCCCTCATGTGGGTGGAGGTGGGATTCCAAGTTGATACTCCACGGGTACATTCACCGCCCCTCACGGATGGCCCGATTGATTGCTTCTTCTTGTAAGCCTACATATGCAGGCGGGAGATGCTCTGCGCAGGCGATGCTATAGTTACAGTTGGCCAGACGTTGAAGCTCCGTGCGGCGGCCTGCATGGTCGTTTCACTGTGGTGCCAATTCTCGCTGCATTGCAACTCAAGACATGCGTACCCCTTTCTCAGCTTCCTCGGAAAGGAGGTAGTAATGGCCAGACTTGCCCACCAACTCATGTGGCTGCATATTAGGCAGCTGGTTTCGAGAATTGGGGTGGGTGGTCTCGGAAGAGTCAGCGAGGGGATTCCCACGAGGACTGTCGACTACTACCTACTGAGTATGTAGTATATCGATTACTACATATATGGAATAATTTCCTCTCATGAAGATTCGCATGCTCATATCGTTCCTCATTCTTACAAGTAATCGGCAAGTAGTGCCCGCACATCAGCGATTGCTACAAGATCTGCGATCGTTGAAGAAGAAATGGAATTTTCATACCAACCTATAGCAGGTATGGTACCTGACAAGGTGATGAGTTGATTTGAAGGAGCCTCCCTCGCTTATAGGATACCTATGGTAGGTAAATACCTGCATCATAGGTACTTAAGGCCTTAAGACGAGGACGTGCAATCCATAAAGTGAAGGTAAGAACAACCCGCCATAGCCATAGTTGGTGGGAAGGAGTTATCTTGTCTTCCGGCAAAGCTTCCAATATGTAAGGATACACTGAGGTAGGTGCTTGCGGCAACAAACAGGCGATTTCTCATTGTCACCTCCCAACATCTCCTCAAACCGTCCAGAACCAGAGACTCCTAGCAGTCCTACGGCATCGTTAGTGAATATCAATATCTTTTACACAAGCATCATTATATTTGGGAACGATCATGAATTGGACCGAAGGCAGCCTTGCCCGCCACTCTCGAGGCAGACAGCGCAATGCACTGGTTGCCCGACAGAAGCAGCACTTCGCAAAAGCTCGTAGCAATCTGCTTAATGGGTGCGCCAAACAAGGTCCTATCAAGATATCCTTTCTACCATCCGAACCCTCCTCCGAATCGCCACATCACATCCCCGTGTCACGGAGCCCACTCGATGAACCCTCATCTCCCTTGACCCTAATAAAACGAGAGTCTAGGCCAGAACATCCGACATGCCTACGTGATGGCAATCATGAGGCCTTGCCTACAAATCTTGACCGACGAAAGAGATTGCTCGAGAAGTCGGATTGGGCGGGATTGGGGTTGCAGAAGCCGTTGGATATTTCATTTCCTGGTCAAGTCTATGCTACAAAAAGATGGACGAGAGTCGCTCACGCCCCAGACAGAGCGCCAAACGGACCTACGAGGTACGCCGCAGCTTACGGAGATGGACGACATGAGCGTCTTAAGAGATCATCCATAAGGATTCAGATCGGAAGCCAGGAGGTTCGACCAAGTATTGCTGCTAGCTCACAATCAAGCATCGAGCGACGCGGTCTAGAGCTGAGGCGACAAGCGTACGTGCCTCGGCGTGATCGAATACCGGAAACTGTTCGATATGTGGACTCTCCTGGGCGCCAAAGGCACAGATACACAAACATCTCTTCAGACGATACTTCGCGAGTACCACCAACTCTATCGGGTGGCCCTGAAACACCCGTCAATGTGATTTACTCGTCTTCAGTCATATACGAGCCTGCACCTCGCCGGCACAGTGATTTTCAAGTTTTGCAATGGTCTCCGTCGGGCTCAGAAGATCGAGGGAGTATGCAGGTAGAAATTGGAAGACCAGTTCGACCCGTGTCGTCTTCACAAGAATCGGAGCAGCAGAGATGGAAAGACTGGATTTTGCCTGGGAATAACTCGAATCGCCCACCCGACAGCCCTTTGACGATATTGGATGCTGTAGAGACTTATGGTGAACGTTCAGGGAGCAGTACCCTCACGCTGCCCTCTCATTTACAACCTCGATTGCCCAGTCTCCATCTTTCTAGCGAAGACGACCCAAGGCTTGAACACGACCTACCCAGACGTGGCGATACTGAAGTAATTGTTGGGAGCCACGGGCACCTTCAGGAAAACCAGTGCCTACAAAAGAAGCACAATGTACTGTCGTCAAACGGACAGCGCACACCTTTAAAGAAACTAGATGACCCAGATGACCTCAACAATATATGGATGAAATTTGCTGTCGGTGACGAAGATGATAGCGAGGAGTTACTTATGGGTGCGTTTAAGGAAGCCGCGCATCAAGCCGCCGTGGAGCTGAGGCCTTCCGATACATCTGGCAGTACAGATGAGTATACAGAAAACACTGCTACATGTAGAGCGGAGGTATCTTCCATGGGTCATGGGAGCGAGTGTGACACAACATTTCATGAGTCTTCCTCGGACAGTAATATGGCAACAAAAGGGACGACAGGTTCAGAGACGGCGCTTAGCAGTATGGCTACAATCGGGTCTATAGATGAGCCACCGCGCAACTCCACACGCTTCATCGTGCCGAAAGCTTTCATAGGAAAATATGCCAAGACAGATACTGCTTCAGTAGTTCGACCTACCGTGGCAGGTATGCCGAGAGGCGGTAAGAAGGGAAAAGGGAGAAGGAGGAAGATGGCCGCAGACGGCAGGCCTGAGATTCGAAATTTACCTAACTTTTACGGGGATCCGATTGAGGATATCGAAGACGACTAAATATACGGTCCGCGGAGATCCTTTCGTCATAGCTTCTATGTTTGTTGGTTATTCCCAGATACCCTCTCCAAAATCAAGGGCAAGGGGCAAGTGAGTAGACTGGCTGCTTAGTGATCGATGTGCGGACCCCGTCCGCATCATTAGTACCAATTTGGCATGCAATGCTTGATGTCACATTTGGACACTTAGGGCGTGTTTATATATTTTCCTTCCTTTCCTCTTTCACTACTTAATATACCTTCCCCTTACACATGCTTCTAAAATCAGCATTTTTGTTCTTTTTTTTTTAAACAAAAACACCGTCGCTTTGTGGCAGACGTCATATTCTTGACAACATGGCACCTGCAGCTGATGTAGATCTGTATGCCCCTTTCGAAAAGGATACCATTTTAGAGATCCGGACGAGCAAAATGAAAACTATGCCTGGGCTCACGATCCAAACTGGGATTGATAAGCAGCTACGCAAAGGGAAGGTTCCTGTATCTTTCCTTGGTCTCGACGCCGATGAGCACGACCTTACATTTCACGGCGGCAAGGACAAAGCCATTCACGGATGTAAGTCGTCGTTATTCTTTCATTGGCTACGACAGATATAGTAGTCGTGCATGGTCGATATAAAAAGCTAACGGGTACGAGATTGCTCGTCACACTATCCACAATGGAGTCAAGAATTCCCGGGCGCTGAGGCGCGGTTCAAACCTGGCGGATTTGGGGAAAACTTCGTTACTAAACAGATGAACGAGCGAAACATCTGCATAGGAGACATCCTTTCCGTTGGCAACGATGGGGTGTTGTTGCAAATTAGCCTACCGCGACAGCCATGTTTCAAACTCAATCATCGATTCCAGTTAAAAAACTTTGCGCCGAATACGTACAAGACGAGCCGAACTGGATGGTATTATCGCGTGCTGCGAGAGGGCACTGTACAAGAAGGAGACGAAATCAGACTAGTTGAGCGAAAATGGCCGAGGTGGACTATCGAGCGCGTCCAAGAGTACCTGCACCGTACCCCCGACAACCCCGAGATGAACGAGGAGCTATCACAAATTGCCGACATGGGGGATGAGAGTAGAAAAGCATTTGAGACCCGGGTAGCGAAGTTCAAAGCTAAGCAAAAGCGTGCAGCAGGCGGCGAAGACGAGACGGCGGAGAAGTGGCGTGATTACAAGATTACGGAGAAGAAAGCTCAAACCTCGCGCATTACATCGTTTGTTTTCGAAGCTGTGACGCCTGATCCTGATGCCGAACATGGCGATGCGAAGCTTGGGTCGCATGTGCGCCTTAAGTTGCCTAATGGGTTACTGCGCTCATACTCGATTGTCTCTGGAAATGAAACTCGCTTCGAGCTTGGAATTGCACTTGAAAAGCCAAGTCGTGGTGGCTCGCTGTACTTACATCAGAATGTGAAGGAAGGCGACGTGATTCAAGTTGGTCGCATTACGTCGGATGTCAAACCTGCAGGTGCAGCCAGCAATCACGTCTTTATTGTTGGCGGCATTGGAATCACTGCCTTCTTGAGCATGATGGAGACTTATCGTCAAATTAACTGGGAGACAACACTGCACTACGGTATCCGTTCTACGGACGATATACCTTTCCGAGAGCGGGTCGATGGACTCAAGGACTCTGTAACGCTTTATGATCGGAGCAAAGGCCAGCGCATGGATATCGCTGCCATCTTCAAAAATCTGTCGTGGAACTCGCATGTTTATGTCTGTGGCCCTCAGCGTATGCTGGACGAGGCTATGCGAGAGGCGAAGAAGTGCGGCCTTGGGGAGGACGAAGTACACTTTGAAGCTTTTGCTGCTGATACCACGGGCGACCCGTTCGAAGTCGAAGTTACTAATAGGGAAGGCAAGGTCTTGAAGGTTGCTGGCGAAGAGACGCTGCTGGATGTGCTTAGACAGCACTTTGATGATGTACCGAGCAGTTGTGAGGTCGGTAACTGTGGTACTTGCAGAGTTACGCTTAAGAGTGGAAATGTTGAACATAGGGGCACAGCACTTACGGAAGCAGATAAGCAAGAAGCTATGTTGAGTTGTGTTAGTAGAGGGATTGGAAGGATTGCGATTGAGATATAGGGGTCGGATGGGTCAGGTCATCGACTACCGACAGGCGGTTGCAAGTGATCGCGGCTTTAATCCGAATTAGAGAATAGCAATACATGATGTATATATACATCATAACAAGGAGATGATACGTGAACGGAACGTGAGTTCATTGACGATTTACCATGACAACAATCTAGGAATAGCCGCTACTGCCATCGCGAACTCTTAGTTATTGCGGCCCATGATCCTCCATGCTTGAGTTACCCTATCCTGGTATATCGCGATCCGTAGACACAGCGACTGCTCTAGTAGCTTCCAAGTCACGACGAATCTCAGCGATTCTCTGCTCCGCCGACTTTATACAGTCGGGTCCCAAAAACATACGAAGATAGTCATGTCCTTCGAGAACCGCCTTCACAATTTCCGTCGCAGCTTTGTCCGGATCCCCTCTTAGCACGTCATCCGGCAGCGGAGTGTTCCTGATAGTCTGAGACGAACCAACCCATCGCTCGACTGTTGTGCCCTTGTACCCCTCGCTGAACCCATGGGTATCTTCATACGCAACGGGAATTTTGAAGTTCTCTGTCCAAGTCGTGCGAAAAGAGCCCGGTTCGACGATCAGTACTTTAATCCCGAACTCCTCGACCTCTTTCTGGAGAGCTATGTGCATAGCTTCAATGGCGGCTTTACTAGCTCCATATGCCCCTCGTCCAGGGACGGTCATGTATCTGCTCATTGCATACATTTCACCAGTCAGAAAAGTCACAGGTTCTGGTGGGATGTTAACTTACACTATCCCACTGCTGATCAAGACAATGTTTCCACGACGCTTTGCGCGCATGGATGGCAGAATAGCCCGAATGGCCCGAAGAGGCCCCCAGAAATTCACGCCGAACTGGTCTTGGACTTCCTCCTCACTATGACGAATCTATCAGCGAGAAGGATGCTTTTACGCGCTGGAAACTACTGACCTCGTGTCTTCGACGCCGCCGATGAATGAATACCCTGCGTTGTTTATGAGTACATCAAAGTCATATTCTTCCTGAGCTTTGGCGAAGTGCTTGGAGGAGTCCGGATCAGCGGGATCCAACTGTAACCAGATGCCACCCCTTGCAGCGAATTCGGGATTGGTTGTCTGGGCTCGAGCGACGTCTCGTGTTGCGCCGACGACCTTTTGACCTGCGTTTAGAGCTGCGATGCTGATGGACCGACCTATACCGGAAGATGCACCTGTGACTAGCCACGTGGAAACCTTTGCTTCTGCTGCCATTTTAATCTCGACAATGGTCGGCTTACTGAGATTGACTAACTAACTCAATCGTGGTCAGTGAGAGTAGAAGGTGAGGAAGCACATACGTTGGAGTCATTATTCAGCAGAATCATATATATGCGCCTTTAGGCTGTCATGCGACGACGCGGCTGCGCTCGGACGACTGCGTTTGGGCTTCAGCACAATGTGTCACACACCCCGCCAGTATGAATGGCGATAGAACCCCCTTTATCGGCATTTCCTTGTATCAGGTAGTTTACATGTTTTGGCTAAACTCTCGCATACCAAGGTAGGACAGTTGCCTATCTTCTCTGGAAATCACGCTCATTACCTCGACTGGCGGCACCTATGGACGAGGGTTTTTGGGATCAGATGGTGATCCGCATATTATTCTTTGCTCTCATAGTAAATCTGAACGTAGAATACCATTAGCTAGGTTTTTCATACGATACTTTAGCTGGACTAGGAAGATCAAGAATTGAAACTCTGGTCACCTATGGAACTTCATTCTGGAATTACTGAGAAGTTCAATTCGTAAGTTTAACTGCATTTCAAACCCCTGCTAAAGGAGGTGGAAGAAGAGCGAATCGATTTTAGAAAGCGCTCAGCACTACTTACGGAGCCAGCGATACCATCTCCCCCCAGTTCCTCGCCGACTTCATGTCCGTCGGCGCCATCGGTGCCCGAACCACCGAATCTCAGCTGCACCGAGAGCCTGCCGGCCGGTGCGTGTAGGATTTCACTGCATTTTTAGCCCTCACGAGGTGGACGTAGAACAGGCATATTCGTGAGGGCGCCGCCGCCACCGACGTTCACTGCATTTTTAGCCGCATCGCAGCGTTTCTCCTATTATCCGATCTCCCTGTGTTGTTGGTCGATCGATTTGCGATAAGATGGGACTAGCGTTGCGGATATCCTGAGATTGTCAATCTCGTCACATTAGCTTGCTAGCATGTGCATTTCGAGTATTTCCTGGATATATCTACCTCGCTCATAACTAAATTCCATGGATAAGAGACTCATTCATCTAACTAAAGTCTCGCCGTCGTATTCCGCAATCTGCTGTCAATCTCTTCACTTAAGCTAAACGTAGTATTAAGTCATTCATCATCACAATCTTATTCCTCAAAAACGACTTGATGAATTATTACAGCGGGCTGTTGGTGAAGATTGGCCAATTATACGTAGGTACTTACTAAAGCCAAACCCTTACGGGCTCTAGGTTACCTACCTAGGTACGCTACAGTGCTTGTTGGGGGTATGACACTCCACTATTCTGCAGTCCAGAGCAAGACTCATAGTATTAGAGGTAGGTAATAACCAGCAGCCATAATGTAGACTCACTAATACCATTCCTCAGATGTGTTGTCGTAGTTAAACCTTCAGAGAGTAAACTTCTGAGTACCCACGACACGAGATCAGAACATCAAAACCCACTCCGCGGTCTGTTTAGAGACGTACTATCGCGGTATCGAATTATGACACTACTTTTTCTCAAACAATGGTGCGGATAAAAAGAGTGGCTTGGTTGTGCTACTTCGGATAGCCAGCGGGCTGTGCCTATTAAGGTGATCGTTTCGCGAATCATTGTTGCAGAACGTCCTCACCGCCCTTCGGATGGATAGCCAAGCAGGAAGCCACAAAGAATTGTTGAGAGACTAGCCACATTCCAGCCACGGATGAAATGATAGCCCGATGAACTGGGGATAGAACTTGAACCCTGCAACCTCCAGGGTCGAACTACCTATCTAGATCAGGGTTGGCAACTAGTACTAGTAAGTACTAGTATAGGCTATACTAGTACTTACTACTAGTATTCAAAAAAAATACTTAATTACTAGTAGTATTT